>JAWQUT010000031.1:258649-279742 GCA_033807755.1 Ellobium chinense
CACACACACACACACACACACACACACACACACACACACACACACACACACACACACACACACACACACACACACATCCAGACTGTGATGAGAAGTCATTACCTGAAATTATATAACTTCTCTTTTGGCAAGATGGCTCTATTCATCTATTTGTGAGCAGTCGAGAAATGTGCCAGGGTCACGGGGAAACACTAGGCTCACACGTGAAAGTTAGGGACGATTCAGGCAGTAGGTATTTAAGAATTAAATTGCTGTGACGTTAGCGTTCCTGTGGTGTAGTGGTAGCACGTTCAGACTTGCAAGTTGAGAGACCCTGACAGGGACAGGAAATTTTCTAAGTAGGTTTTTTTTTCGGCCTTTCTTCTCAAAATTGATCCATCACAGTCATTTTGGTAAAATCCCTGGTGACACACTTCCCTAGATAATGTATAACAACATCTAAAATAATGATTACACAAATGGGCTCATATTCCTCCCCCTTATTAATGATAATATGACCACTATATGCCTTGCCACCCTGTTACATATTGGTCGGATTAAAGTCAATCCTTCAGTATCGAAGTGTTTAAATGGGATAAAATTAATGATTGGCAAGGGGAAAAAAAGGGGCGGTGGAGCAAGAAGCTTGTGAGGGATTAAACTATTCCAGTGCATCCAGTCATTAGTTGGAAAGTGCGCCTAGGTGACAAGTGCCCACATTAATATTTCGGAATAGTACGACGAGCTGTAAGTTGTCCTCTCAGCAGTGAAGCTGTCCCTACAGAAAATTGCATTTCAAACCCTTAAAATTTGCACCAAAATTTACAAAAATGTTGCAAAAAAAGCTTGTGACTTCGTTATATTTACCTCTACGTCGCATTGTTTACTACTGAAATGTTGCAAAAATGTAGAAATGGAACACATATTTTCATTGTTCCTGTTCACAAAGTATTGCGACTCAGGCAGAAAAAGTGCACTGTTTGGCCAAAATCAGCAACATTTGCACCAAATTTGCATAATATACCTAAATGTGCGGAAATTTGCAAACTTGCAACAAGAATCTCAAAAACCTTTCCGATAATTTGCAACCGCAGTTTTCTTTGGGGGNGGGGGGGGGGGGGGGGGACAGATAAAGAAACTTGATCGTCGCAGACATCTGGCAAGATATTATAGTAATAAACGGGCGAACAAGACAGAAGGGTGACCCGACCATTTCTTCCTGCACCTTTTTGAAATCCAGACCCCATCACGAGCGAGTCTATTGTATTGTGTGGACAGTCAGCGGAATCGACTATAGATTAAGCTTTTTATGTTAAACTTGAGAAACTGATTCAAAGAAAAGGAATTTAAAAAAAAAAAAAGAAATTCTGTTAATTACAAAAATTTATACCATCCTTGAATTAAACCCCTCACTAGAGTTAGAACTCTCGTTGGTATTTTCATTGTCGTATAATGTTTCAGCCCAATCTAAAAATCAGCTCATCCACTATTACATTTTAGAATTTCAGCTCTGATGGTCGCACTAGCAAACCTTACTTCTTTAACATTTCAGAATTTGTCCGACTGGTGAGCGGGAGACCACCATTGGCTGCAAGTGTTCCAGAGTTAGCCACATCCAAAGTATAAGTGAACAAGAGAAAGAGAAGTGAGTGAGTGAGAGAGAGAGAGAGAGAGAGAGAGAGAGAGAGAGAGAGAGAGAGAGTATATTCACCAGGTCTGTATACACACAGTCATCAGAGCTGATCGTCGGATCTCGTCATGAGGTTTTGAGAAAAAGAGAATGATAACAGACACACAGACCCTATTATTTCTCATAGCGTTGTCAGCCCCGTAAGTTTTTGTGGTTGCACATAACTTCAGTACAACAGTTTCCCGTTAAGACCTCGCTCTAGCTGGGAAAACGATTTTTCTCTTCTGCCAAATTAGCTTTTTAACTTCCCGACTGCAACAATTTTTTTTTCACCTAAGATTTTGGGCTCACTAACTGTGGTCTCCCTAGCAGCAATGATTTTTTTTATCCTTTCTTGCTGGACAGGATAGCTCATTTCAACTGATAACTTGTCAATCTCATTGCGATTATTTCTATTAGATCTCGCCCACATGAAAGTGCCTTAACGTAACAAGGCACAGATAGGTCACCACACTGATAAGACGTGGCCCTTCCTACCGGCGGCACGCTCTATACTAAGGGGACTAACTACGATGGAAGTTTAATTTCTCTTAAGTTAATTTCTCTTTAAAGTTAAATGTCTCTTATCTCTATCCTGGATCGTAGGCTAAGATCTTGCTCCGGCTAAGATTCATTCCGCTTTTCTCCTATTCCCAGCATCAGCAAGTTAGCGAGTCTGCTTTTCTGACATCAGAACCAGCTAACTTATGGAATACAAACTTTTACGTCAGCATGGGCAATCCGTATTTACAAGTGTATCTGTATATGTGTAGATATATGATTGAAATGACCAAACAAAAACAAAAACTGATGAGAGAAATAGAACGAGAGAGAGAGAGAGAGAGAGAGAGAGAGAGAGAGAGAGAGAGAGAGAGAGAGAGGAAGAAAGAAAATGGGAGAGAAAGAGAGAGAGGGGGGGAGAGAGAGAGAGCGAGAGCGAGCGAGCGAGAGAGAAGGAACATTATATATCAGTATCAGTGAGCAGATTCTAAGAACTAACAGCCTTGGATTTTCCATTTATGATATGGAGATAAAACGTCCTTATTTCAACCCCAAAAAGAGGTACTGAACCAGGGCTGGAGATGTTGGTGTACCGTGAACATTAGTTTGGACTAGGTACAATAAAAACTGTGGTGAAAATCAATTAAATGACGACTGGTGATTAATCCATTAAATTATTTTGTGTGTTGTGTTTACAGAATTATGTTGCTGTTGAAGTTGTTGTATAGAAACTGGTTGAAGTTTTCATATCACGATCATTAACAACAGCGAGCTCATTACCCAAGTTTTATAATGTGTCAGAGACTTGATAGGTGTGATATGGCTCATGTCAAATCAATGGTGGTTTACACTCTGTCTTCAAATTTAAACCTATTACTTCCAATCTTTAATTAAAACTGCCAAATGAGTTGATCAGACATCATTTGTGAAAATCTACCTGTATACTAGCTTTCCCGCAATTACTGATAAGAATTGATTGGTAATCATCACAAAGGACACCTTGTTTCAGTAGGCACTCTTCTATGTTTTGAAATAACTATAGGTTCATGTCTAGAGATTATAGGAGGACAACCCCGTTTCCGGTTATCTTCTGGTATTGTGATAATATACTATGGGAAGTAATAGGATATAAAGGAGGCAATTCAGTCAGTAGTAAATAAAGACTAAATCACTAGTAAGATGTTCAGCCACTGCGGTGTAATGGACAGGATTTCAGACTTGCAAGGAAGGAGTTCATGTGATGGGTTTGCGTGCTGATAAACTCACTGAAATTTGAATTCAATGAGAATAGACTAATAAACAGAAATTTAATATTTGTCATCGCTGCCTTACAATGGTTTTCACAATGTGAGATAAGGATGCCAGGTTTATACTTTCAATATAAGAGCATTATTTCCTGATGCATTTCTTTCTCTTATTTTCATCTAATAATTCAATAAGCATGTACATATAAAATGTCCAGTCAACCTTTTTTATAAGTGAGCATTTGGGAAAAGTCTCAGAGTCATGGATGAACACCAGGCTTACTAGTGGAAGTTAGGTAACAATATTCAAGCAACATAGATAGATAATATTAAAGTGCTGTGAAGTTAGCATCCGTGTGAATGTCATGTAGTGGTATCTTGATTTAGACAAAAAGTCTCTAATGTTGAGTGTTTTCCACTTTTCTCTAAAAATTGATTTTTAACATTGATTATGGGAAAAAAAAAGTTTCTGTTATTAATTAAGCACTCTCATTTCTTCCTCTGCTTACCAGCAATAATTATGTCTTACCACCTGGTCACATATCATAAAAATATGGTTCTCAGACAACCTCATAGTTTATGAAATCACCCTGCATCATTCTGAGGAAGGTACAGGTGATACACAGCTTTTGCAATGAGCTCTGCTACACATCCATAAATGAGTAAAAACTGGCAATCCATATGTCCTACCATATGTCATTTGTCAATGTGTGGAATGTGGGTCCCAGCAGGGCTTGACAGTGGTCAAGAGGTCTCTATGTAGATAGTATTTGGAAAACACAAACGTAGGTCTTGTAATAAGTTGACAGGCCTTTCTGGCATTTAATGAGCCATTACGAATATGCCGCTTCCACTCAGAGTGACATGGGAATACCCAAATGGGTTCCTAATGTCTTTCTAGTAATGTATGTTCTGAGACTGTCAATCTGATTACTAATACAATTAAACTGTGTTAGTCAGGTATGCTTCTGCTAAAGCTTTATGCAGTGGGATCTGACAACGCACCCACCCTTCAGGCTAAGCTACTAAGAGTATGTTATCAGATGTTTTGTATTATGCACAGTGTTGCTTTGTAAGAAACAAAGCAGCTGGGACTGTTGAATGGGAATGAGCAAAGCAGGGAATTATATTAAGAAATAGTTGTGTTGAAAGAGTTCCAGTGTATCACCATTACTAACCACAGAGAAGGGATGCCTTCAGCTAAAGAACCAATCTGTCCATCTGAATCACACAGAAAAGATGTGAAGATATACATATATAGGAGCAAACTCACAGTTTGTTTAATGAATTTCAAAGGGCAGACAGTATCTTAACATAACATTCTTAAAATAAAATGGAAAAAATATGATATGTTACACAAACTCTTTCACTACAGAGTACAAAGCAGATACACTATATAAAGTCAAATCATGGTAAAGCTGTGCTTCTATGTATAAAGAAGATACAAAACCTTAAGGCAGTGGGGAAATGTGGAACTCAATATTTCCATGAATTCTGGCAAGCAGTAAAGTCTTTTCTGAACAGACATACAAAATCACACTTTATATTTATAATTAGTGATGTGTAGAATAGGACCAATGCACCTGGGTTGGGCTGAGCAACCTCATAAGTAATGCTGCTATTGTGTGACAATGCTGATTATGGATGATAGTGGTGAAAACTGTGATCATAATGGCATGGGATGGTCTTGGATATAGTTTTGAAGTTGGGAAAAGGAGTTGATAAAGTTGATGACAATAAGTATGGTGGTATCAGTGGTGCATGGTAGTGAGGGTACGGCTGATAACATGAACTGGTAAACAATGTATCCAATTTTCCACCTTTCACAAATGATGGCATCTATGATGGTTGCTGGGAAAAATTATAAATCTCCATACATGGAAATAGATATGTCACCTAGTTATAGAATTTGCACGCAGCTTCAAAACACACTCTTTTTTTTTTATTATCATGTCTTCAGAGCATGGTCAGATGCAGGAATTCATTCATATAATAATGATGATGATGATGTTGATGATGATGATGATGATGATGACAATGATGATGATAATGAAAAGGTGCATGTGATGTTTCTAATAACAACAATAAATACTCTTCATAATTTTAATCTATCATAGGATAATTCACAGCCAGATCGAAAGGGATAGACACAAGAAAGCAAAGGGAAAAAAATCTAAGATTTTTAAAAACCAAATGCTGGTATTTCAACTTCCACACCTGCAAAACCACTACAATAGTAAATGCTCACAACATAAATGTCCCGTCATGACAACATAATCTTTTTTACTCAGGCCCAGTTATGCTACAATAATGCTGTTCTCAGAATTCAGACACTATCCTGCCCATATACACTTATCCTCAATCACATGACAGTTTTTACGTCACAGTCGATGTCATGGACTGCAAAGAAACCTCCTTGTAAAAATATTGTTGACCTCAAGATTATCAGTACAAAACATATAGTGTTGCTCTGTATATAAAATATCAGGAGTTTTTCCCTGGTTATTTGGGGCCTTTCTTACATCCAACTCCAGTCTGAACATTTGCTGTGGGATATCAAGACATATAAAAAGTGACAGCTTACAATTCAAATGTCCATAACCTCACATAAAAGCATTTCATCAAATAGACTCTAAATAAATGAATAATACATACCACAAATTAAAACACAAATAAATGATTGTCAGTTGATCTTGATCACACTGAATCTGGTACAAAGCAACCTTTATAAGTTTCAGAAACAAAATGATTGTTGAAGAAGAGCTTCAGTATAATTTTTTATGACTCAAATCTAAAACACACTTCCAAACATGTAGATTACTGGTAAAAACGATGCATTTATTTACTGAGTAAACTCTGATTATCTTACAACCAGGGATAAAATAATATTACTGCTGAATACAGACCAGTTATTATTCAGTTTAATTTGTACTGTTTCAACCCATCTTTAAAATGAGCTTCGAACTAAAAATTAAACTATGACAAGATGGGTGTTCAGTGAGTATGATATCTGTGCATGGCTTATGATGCCATAGCCATGTTGGCATCATTCAACATCATAAGCTTCATTGTTACATACTGGTTTGTATATTGAACTGTGTGTATTATTCATGGGAAATTCTAACATTCAGGCCAGATGTTTATTCATACAGCTTGGCCTTCATTTAAATGCTGAATTTTATGAGGGAGAATTGCCAGACTAATTCACACAGAATAACATGCCAATCACAAAAAGTGCTGAATATTTCATGGCTCCAGATAAATAGCATGACATAATTTTGCCAATTTTGTTTTAGCTGCTGTCCAAATTTTTGCCCAGATCACAAAGGCACTAACTTTACTAGGGCAATAGGTTGAGATATTACCTTTGTGCTCTGTGCTGTCACACTTGCCTTACATGATGCATTTTCTGTATTATCCAAAATGCCTCACGAAGTTAGAAACATTATTCCTGTGTGTATCAAAACTGTCAGACTGCACAGGAAAAAAAAATACATAAACAAGACATATCTACTCAGTTTGAAAATTGAGTACAGTACAGGATTAATTTCCATGAGACTGACTTTCAAGGATAATCACAGAATATGATATATCCTCTCATTTTTACAGACCTCATAAACAGACACTTTAAAAAAGTTTTCTTGCTCAATCTTGAAACTGACCTCTTTAGTTCTTAATCATATACCATGGACTGAAACACATGTATAACATCTTTGCAAAATTGGTTTGCAACACCAACATTAGTTTTTTAGTCTGAAAAATTGGTGTTTGACAGGTTCTTGATGGATGGCACGGCCAAACATTAAGAAAGGCTTGATTTAAGCCATCTTGTTTGACAGCCTCAGGTCAGTAGATGGTGGATATCTGATCAAACATCAGTGATGGGCTCCAGTTCCTTATTGGCCAATGCTGCATTCAGAGCAGGTTGACCTGAACTATTCAGTGGCTGCCCAGATTCATCTTTTTCCTTGTCTCCCTGGAAAAACAATAACAAAATATCTGAGTCTTGTCTATTTATTAATTTACAACAAAGATACCTATTCCTTTGATTATACACTGCAGGCTGCAAAAAGGGACTTGCTGGTGAACATTTTAAAACATCTGCACTATTATTTTAAATGTCCAGTTTACTGCACAACTCGTCAATACATCACAGAGATATAACATATTTGGTAATAGAATATCTGAAAACTGGTAACTTCACAGCAAGGACTATTACTCTTGTAACATAATCTACATAACGCTGATATGGGGTGTGTGTACACATAGCTGGCTTTCCTTAAAAATGGGTGTAAAATCTCTATTGACATTTTTAACCATGGTCCCTTTTCACAGTCCATTATGACGCATGAATTGAATGACAAATGATGGAATGACTCAGTGAATCAGCTGCTCAGAGCACAAAGACATTATCCTAAGAAAGATTTTACAGCTGAGAGCATGGCTTTGTGCTATGAGCAGTCCAAAGTGAGGGAATGTGAATGAATAAGCATGTTTACCCCAAGGGAGGAGGACAGGCTTAGCCGCAGTTTGCATATTTTACTGCATGCTTGTGGTATCTTCAACACATGAAGTAACCACCTATCAGGGGAGAGAAGCAAAGAATTTGAGTCAAATGAAAAGGTGAACTAATCAGAGAGATAAATAAGCAAGAGAGTTGTCTAATAAATGAAAGGGGATGTTAAGGAAGGAAGGATGGGAGTTAGGAATTAAAGGAGGAAACTGCTGCATGAATTAATAAATATGAGCAAGAGAGCTGTCTAATAAATGAAAGGGGACGGGAAGGAAGGATGAGAGTTAGGGATTGAAGGAGGAAACTGCTGAATGAATACATAAATATGAGCACATCATGGTGGCTTGGTGGGGAACTAGTGTAATTAAGGAATGGGAAATTAGACTTTAGAGTGGATAAGGTAAGGAGGATAGATGAGAAAATGAATTAGTTGCTAATAGTTGGCAAGGTATACCAGGAAGCATATAAGTGGGTAGGTGAGCAAGTGAGTGAGCGGAGAGCTATATTACAGTGTGAATGATGCATGGTAAAAGACTTAGTGATAAAAATAATCTTAAAAAAAAACTAAAATGACAGAGCAAGACCAGGGGTTTAAATACTTGAATAATGGAAGAGGAACATGCATGAGCAATAAGCTTTCAGGGGTGTTGGTGGGTGAAGAAATGAGCGAATAAATTAATGAATGAATGAGAGTGGTGACTAGATACATGACTTTACATGGTAAGTAGGTGAATGAGTGACTGACCAAGGAAATGTGCAAAATAAAAAAAAAGCATAACACAGGAATGAAGACTCACCACTTCTGCATATTTGAAGACAAAGACCTCCAAGACTGTAATGAGGCTACCAATGATCAAACCAATGCCCAGTATAATGAGAGCACCAGAGAAGGAGCCAAGATCAACCTGAAAAAATTTCAATATATCTGCATTCCTTTGCTCTGTATTTGTTCGTCAGTAAAAAAAATCAAATCAAACATATATCACTCATGGATTATTTACAAACGATACTGATCCTAAATTCCTATAGGTTCGCATTTATTCACATTAATTTGCTTACCCTGTAAAATGGTGGGATTTGAATTCTACTTCGACTGCTTGCTTCCATGACAAATTCAGTACATTCTCCGGTAAACCAGCGGTCTTCCAGTTCTTTGAGGACTCCTGTCTCCCTCAGTCTGAGAAGGGCCATATCCACAGATTTCACCAAATCTGAGTTAGCTTGAAATGCCAAGGAGTAGGAGCCTAGTAAGTTGAGAGAAGAGATAATATTTTCTGTATAATTAGCTTTGGCATCTGCTGCACATATCTTACTTACTGATGTATAACTATAAAGATTATTTACTTCTCTACAATGTTGAGAGAAGGGGTTACTGTCGGCCTTGTGATTGTGAACATGAAATACACAGCATCCAAGGATGCCAGAAACAACACAGTTATGCTATTGTGGGTATAGACATGTAGATGAAATGTAATGAATTGAAAGGTATTCAGCAAAGTGTAAAACTCTACCAAGGCCTCATCAACTTTTGACATCTGATTTTCCCAAAAGCACCCATACTGAGTGTTCATGGCATGCAATTCACAGCTTGATGAAATGAAAATTCCTTGTTTCATAACCTAAAAATTTCCTTGAAACTTGCCAGGTTTGTCCATTTATCTAGATCTGTAGCAGATCTTACAGAGCTGTAGGTCAGACCCAGTCTGTCTACCAGGTTCTACTCAACTGGAAATGTAACTTGGCATGAAAATACTGCCAGCTTGCCAACAAATAGATAATCTCAGATGGAAACATGACCTTCTTGGTAAAAGTAAATATCTGTCAATCTTTTTAATCACTAACTTCATACATGACAAACTATTATTTTTTTAATCGTCTTATAAAATGAATTGGAGAGAAGGATATTTAGGAACCAAACTGATCTTTTCATGACTCTTAACATACAAATGTGCACAGCTCCAGACTGAATACTCAGTCTACAGAAGGCATGACTGTTATCAAGCAAAACCAAATTGCTTTCAGAATTCTACAAAAAACTGCAAGATCACATAAATATCTGGACATTTGAAAACCATACATATGAAATTGCTTCCCATTTCATATAATGCAATCTGAGATGAATCTTGCATTGTATTATCCTTTAACAATAAATCAGCTGACTTTCCATTTATGCACCTCAAATCCACATCATGCATGCTACCTTCACTGATGATCTGATCCATAAATTTTCTCACCAATGGTAGTAAAATCTCCCACCATGTAAATATCACATGGGCTTCGTTTGGTATAGAACTTGGCCATGGCAGATTCAGCGATGAGGGCAAAGGGTCTTCTAGATGCTCTGACTCGCTCAATGCCTGCCTCTAAAGTGGGGACCTGTGTATTCAGCTGGTTGATCATATTCCACACCCGCTTGATGAAAGGCAACTGTGAATGAGACAGATACAGTATTTATCACTAAATCTGATACTGCTATGGTGTGGCCTAAATGATTATAAAGAACATGACATAGAAGATGTCGATGATAAGGCACTGCTTCTCACTTGGCCAAATGAGTGTATTTATGTGAATGATCGGTTTCACAACTATTAACACAACTGTAGCCCTTATTGAAAAGATATTTCTGTGTAGGTATGAAGATGCCACAGCGCCTGGCATAAATACGCTATTTTAAATGGTTCCTATAAAATCAGTGAACCGGCCATGGGGAGGGGAGAAAGAGGTTGGATTTGAATTTCAAAGCCTTAGACAGGGGCAAATACATCTGTAGACTCAGAATAGGTGAGGTTTAGCCACTCCAGTATAAACTTTGTGGTTGTTGTTAGGTGGGTAAGGTTACCCTGTTTACTGAGTGAAAAGGCCCAAAATAATAGGTAACCTGCTTAACTGCCAATATTCTCAAAATCTAATTGGTTTAAGGGCATTTTTCTTTGTGTCAAAATTTGGAGGAATGTGTGGAAAGTAATTTGGCCATGGGCTCCTGGATAAGTTAATGAGAGGTGTAAAACCTTATATAGCCAACAGTAATAAAAACATTGGCATTGCACTGCTTTATGCCATAATAATGAGTGGCCCTTTTGATATGAGAAGCCAAATTATTTCACCATTTACCACTTTCTTATGGCCCCCCATGCCAAAAGCTATTTTGTCCAGCTTAATTCGGTTTATAACTAAGGGTAGTGTACTGAATTAAACCGTGCTTTCATGCCAGCGCTCAGTTCTACTTTTTTCGGTAACTAGTAAAGCTACATGCCTCAGACTCTATGTCACTTAACCATCCACCTAAATAAATTATTTGTGGTGTCACTTGTGACAGAGTAATTTTGGGATAAAGTTACTGTCAGTAAATGCTATGCAACAGAAGCAGGATAAGCTGCCTCTCAGCATCTTTTCAGTCCTATTTTCTGGCTACTAAACTTATTTCTTCACAACTTGTACAACTAATGTGCCTTGTGTTTTTCTATTTGATGTATAAAATAATGCAACTGGGTGAAAAGGCATAGAGTATTCTCCATTATTCAATATCATTATTAAGGGGGGAGGAATGTGAGGCCGGTCTGACATTTTTTTTTCCTTTTAGATGTTGCGTATTCTCTAAGGAAGTGTGTCATTCAGGAGTTTACCAAATTAGTGTGAAGGGATCAATTTTGAGAAGAAGGGCTGAAAAAACCTACTCCAAAAAATTTCATGCCCTTACCAGGAATCAAACCCAAGGTCTCGCAGCTTGCAAGTCTGAAGGGATGTTAACTTCACAGCAATTTAATCTTTAATGCCTGAATCTGTCCCTTACTTTAAATGTGTGAGCCTAGTGTTCACCTGTGACACTGACACATTTCCCAACTACTCATAATGAAATGTAATTTGCACAGCTACATTGCCAGCCTCCATTAATCTTCCTCCTCAATGTTAATTTTTCCAACACTAATACTATTCTTCCCTGTTCGTTGCCTCAAGTCGAGTCTCCTGACTTAGTAACTCTCAGATACGTCTGCATGACTTGTATTTCTCACAATTTTTCCATTAACTTTTTAGCACTAGCAGCATTAGCACTAGCTTTTTATTCCCTTAATATGCAGTGCACTGTAGAGAAAAATCTCTGGGATACACCCTACTGGAAGATAATTAGATTTCTAATAAAATATAAAATGTAAGTAAAATATGTGGGCATTTTTTTTGTACAAGACAATTTGCTTGTTGATAAATAAAAGATCATAACTGACTCATGCTTGAAATAAAAAGTGTTTTATTTGCTGTAGAGTACTGAATGAAATTTCAAATCACAACATTAATTTGTGCAGGTCACATGAAAGGTCAGACTGAGTGCCATACAACAACTGGTCATCACAGTGTGAAGTGGTGTGATTTGTGCTGCATGAATGTTCTGCGGTGCAACATGAAAAAGTTTAGGCAGTCTGTGATGCTCCTAAGAAGCTCAGCATGCCTTCCCCTGAGGCTAGTTGGAAGCTACCAGCAGGTGTATTCACCAAAATGTACAATCTGCTTTAGTGAAAGTAAACCCGATGTCACTTCCAGTAACCTGCTGTCTTTCATAAATCTAGGTGTGGCTGCCAGAAGCAGCATAGACATGCTTACCTCCCTCTTCAACTACCTCAGTAACCACTACAAAAGTGATGATAAGCACAAGAACAATAAACACACACAAAAAAATACCCCTACAATAGCACTACAGTATGATCACCTTAGAGTTGAGCAGAAACTGCTGTGAAGAACCATCTAGGAGAACACCATAGTCCACATCACTCTGTTGACCCAAATCCTCAATACTCTGGAAAACAGTTTACAATGGCAACGATTATGATCATAGTAGTAACTCATGACAAATACCTTAGATTTGAGACTGCACTGCTGGGGCAAAATATATATAAATGTTAAAGGAAGACTGCACCGTCTTACAGATCATATTGAATCATACGATACCCTATTATTCCAATAAAACAGTCTTTCAAGTGTCTGTCATAATGATATACCACCTCTGCTGGCCCCAGACAACCCACAGGGTTACCTCATCCAAAGTCCGAATTGTTACAACCACTGTGCGCATGGCGGCCATAAGCTTATGTCAAATATGTTCTTGCCACATGGCCAAGCTGTCTAGCCAGTGCTCATGCGGACGGGTGATAGCATGTTGGTATGAATGTTTTAGTTGCTCTGTGAACAGTAGATATGCCAAACAAAATCATGCTGAGGCAATAAAAATGCAGAATACTTATTCTGGCTTGCATTATCAAACTTTACGTTTGAATTTGGAATACCAGAACTTTAATTACAAGCTGAATAATACATTGTCAGGTAGAGGTGTCTGTAGCTGCTGGAACGTAAGTGACGTCAGTATTTTTGCCACTGGCTTCTGCTGATCGGGGACGGGGAATAATTCTGGACGCAAGGGCCAAACCCGGTAACTCTAGCTCTCCTTACTGCGTCATATTACAAACGCACATGGTAACAGAACGATGCTCTTTCTTCACAAAATTGACTCTGTGGGCACCATAGATAATTTTTAGAGAGAAAAAGTATTGAAAAATGGAAGATTATTTTTGATGTGTGTGTCCTACTTTAAGGCCATAAAATATTACAGAAAACTTCCCAGGTAAAACTGAATTATTTACCTTCAGATCTGTACGCCTATCTGATACAGGTCAATATTATCAATCAACGAAATTACTATTCACTCTGTAAGTATTAAATAAATTTTGAAAAGTTTGCATTGAAATGCAGACAAAAATATTTTTTCTTGTGAAAGATACCTTTGGTAATATAAATTCCCCATTCCTACACCAGAACAAATTGGCAGCACGTAAATTATCATCACTATTAACAACCAATCACTTTGTATATAATTATATGGTGTGGTTTTTGGACATTGACTGGGGGACCAATGTGTTAAAACTGTACATTGTAAAGTCAGTGCCAAAAAAGGTAAATGGGAAGTCTTTTTCCACAAATGTGCTTAGTCACAAAAAAAAAAATATAACTGCCTCAGTAGCAGGAGATAAACTATGGATTTAATTGCAGATAAATGGCACTTGGTGTAGCAACCACCTGTCAGTAACAGCCATTTGGCTAGTACAGGCATCATCCACTCTCTCCTTTGTTGGTGTCTTGGAAAGGTGCAGGTGTACAAGTTGAACACATGATCTTTTATTCTGATACATGGAGATCTGCCTTTGTTGCACAGGTTTTAAAGTAGCAAAGGCTCTAAACCTTTTATAGTGGTTACAAAATAAAATGCTAATGCTAAAAAAACCCAATACACTAAAGCTTTTTTGTGTTAAACAAAAAAAAAAAAAAGGATGCATTCAAACATGTATTCAAGTCAGAATTGACTGATAACCATTACTGCCTGCAAAAATATAATGAAATTACACTTAATTTTCTTCAATTCAAGAAACTGAAAATTCAGCTATTTAATTTTTTAAGGAGATACTAACATCCACAAATTAATGATTCAAGTTCCTTCTCTTCATAAGTTTTTGTTCTTCAAAGATTGGTAAGATTCATTTGATTTCACTTTAGTACATGTCTTCTGAATCAACATATTTGAAGGTTCAGTTCACCTGAATATGGGTGTAGGCCTCTGTAACTTCCTGGGTGGGGCCTACTCTAAGGTAGTTGGTCATGCTAGCTATGTACATGACAATAAATATCAAAACATAGGCCCACCAGAAGGTGACGACTGTGCGACCTCCCATTGATCTGGGTGAGCGTGTATAACCTGAGGAAAGAGAAGGAGAGTGACCATTACTTTCATAAATAAAAGTCCTTCCAACCAACTTTTGGAAAATTAATTCAAGTTTAAAGAGAGGCTTACAAAAATGCAGGATCCACAAGATGTGGTAGAAAATTCAGGTCATGTATGTTAAACAGTACAGTCAATTCCACTTAATAGCATTTTAGATAATCCTAATTCCCACTTAATTACACCATTTCTATTTAGCAAAATGCTTTATTTCTATATAAAAGTCACTAGATAATTCTAACCCTTTGTAATTGCAACTTTTTCCATGCTGATAAGGAGTTGTGATTAAATGAAGTCGTATGTACTTATATCCTCCCAATTATACTCTTAAAATATTTGACCAGTGTGTAAAGTAATGCCTTTAGCTTCAGCGCTTGAGTTACAGTCTTACAGATTTCCTAGTGTAACCATTCCACTCTGGAATGGGAGCCTGAGAATTTCTGGAATAACATTCCTTGCTGCACAAAAAGACAAAGAAAGGAGCTTTAACATATCTTCCCAAAAGAAGGCCACCTTCTTTTTGCGGTGGTATCGATGGGAGTAGGTCTGGCAGAGAGTGGATAACTGCATTGCAATGAACTGGAGAATGTGAGGTGAAACTGCCAGCACTTCCTCCGCAGGTCAGCTTCCCTACACTGTTACAGTTAACCTCACAGCAACTATCCGAACTGTTTTAACATTTTTTTCTTAACTTCCATGTGTGTCCATCTAATATTCTGACACATTTTCCAACTGCACATATTTACACAGACTTATTTCCTAAAATGGCAGGGGGCGAGTCCTCATGCAGTTAAAAAATGAAATGATAAAGTTTCTTATCAAATCAGGGACTTGTAATGTTTAGTAACATCCGTTTTGTTTTCTTTGCTCTGCAACTTACAGAATGCTCTCTGTGCCCAGTATAAAACTATCCACTATGTGTGCTGAAAACTGCGGTCGGTGATTCCACTTGCTAAAGAAATGGTGCAGTTCTTGGTGAGGCAAAATAAGGAACTGGGTTCATTATTAGTACTTCTACTAATATCACAAAATGGGACGTCATCTTACACTGGCGCAATCAGTATCAGTATCCGTTTAGAAGTATTTGTTATGTCTACATGAGTTTTGTTCTTTATCTAGTCAACAAAAGGTGCTGCTCCAGAAATTCCCAGGCACTGATCCACTAAGTCAGCCCATCTACAGAAACAATGAATAAAGGATTTCTAATGGTGCTCTCTTTTCTATCCAACTATATACTGTCATTCGTGATCCACAGAACGATTTTGTATCATCTGTGTCTGTTTAGATCAAGTGTGATCAACAATTTTCCTTCCTTATGTGAGCAGTTGAGAAGTGTGTCAGGATCATAGGGGAACATTAAGTTTACATACTGAAGTTAAATGAAGAAGATTCAGTCAGTAGAAATTTAAGAATTAAATTGCTGTTAAATCGGTGTCTCTATGGGGTCGAGTAGCACATTCAGACTTGCAAGCTGAGAGACCCTGGGTTCGATCCCCCAGTAGGGACAAGAAATTTTCTAGTGGTAGTTTTTTTCAGCCTGTCTTCTCAAAACTAATAATTCACAGTAATCTGGTGACATCCACACTTTCCTAGACAATGTGTAATGGTTAAAAAATTATCAGATAGGGTTCAATTCCTCACCCTTAAAAATAATGATTAGAGGATAGAATATACCTTGCCACCTTGTATCACTTACCTTGCCACAGAAGATTGCTCATAGTGAACCAAAAGGTGTTGAGACAAGAGAAAGATTCTCCTTCCCTCAAGGTAGCCTGTCGATCCTTGTTCAAATGTCTCCAATCATATGGGTTGAAATGGCAGATGATGTACAAGACAAAGCTAGTCACTAGCCATGCTAGGCCGGACAACATCCATACACTGGAATGGTAGAATAAAATCACAATCAGAGTAAACACACTGAATTATTATGAAAGTACATAACGTAAGAGGGAGAGTAAAGTGTAATGTGGTTAATAAATGAACATTCTCAAAACCACTCTGCTTCTCTTGATAATGTGATTAAGCTTGATAGCTTGCTGACGTCTTGAATTGTCTGTCCTCTGATCAACCCAAATTACTGGGCACTGCTATATCCTGATGAAAGCTTTATTTTTTTTCCCTATGAGTGCTTATGGGGTGGCACCCTGGTCTCACAATTTAATGAGAACAGACAAGGCCCATAGGAAATATGAATAATGATCTCTCTGGGCTTTAGTTTCAATACAGATGAACATACTAATGGTATATTGACAATGACAAACAGAAGTGGGCACTCAAACAAACCTGTTGTGAAATCCACAGGACAAATATTTTAGCATGTTCTAAATTGTCTGTTTGATTGCCCTAACTCAGTATGCAGATGGGTGTCCATGTGTAATCAACAAAACATGTTTCAGGTCACATGTGAGCTGATTATAGGGATAGTATAATAATTTATAATCATTGGCTGGTAATCTAATCCTATTTAATATTCCCCAGAGTGGGTGCCTAATCTGGAGACTTCCAAACAACCTATGGTAGTTTCCCTAGATGAAGAACATCAGGGTAAGTTAAACATGTTTTATCATAACAGTAAATATATAACTCATTAACTGAATTAGAAAAGCCTTCTTACCAAATTCATGCTTTTCATAAAAGTTTATTTATTTATTCAGTTACGTATTGGTCATTCACTAATGTGTACGGATACATTTATACATTCTCTTACAAACCAATTCTGAGCCTGAACCCACCCTCATTCCCAAAACTATCAGGTTGTCTACTCAATTTTCTAATACAGTAAATTACCACAAAAGTGATTGACTGTCTCTAGACTGTATCTAGACTGTCTCTACTGCCTGTAGAGACTGTCTATCTGTCTTGTGACCGTATGCATAATCCATACAGTAGCTGATGTACTGTGTTAATGACAGTAATCATCCCAATTTAATGTTTTGGAAGCTTCCTGTGGTTACCACTGGATTATGCATACGGCCACTGGTCACTTGAGTCTGGTCCATAATGTGGTTATCAAAGACAAGCTCATGGATATTTTCAGCTCAATGATGTGTCAAATTCTCAAGTACTGACAGTAAAGAGATGCTGCTCACCTTTGAGACAGAGGAGAAAATAATCTCTGAAGTCGTTCTTCCAGGGTCATGATTGGGACCTCTGGCTTTTTCAAGATGATAACAGGTCCAAAGTTCATGAAGGGTGTGGAAAAGTCCACCACCCTATGTCTCCTGGATGTCTCAGTGAGAGGTCCTGCAGCCAGATCAGCTCTCTGCAATGTCATTCATTATCAAAGAATACTTTTAACTTGTAAGAGGGAGTGGTTAACGTAGGATCGCAAATAATTATGAAATGAACCAGAGAAAACGGTATTTTACAGTGCAGAGCAGATGGCGCTATAGCAAGTCTAAGAACCTTTATTACGAGCATAACTTTAAGCTAGTGTTTGGGACCAATAAATGGTAATGATGTTGTATATTTCCAACAGAAATGAGACCTTACAGATTGAGTAGGCCTGCTGCTGGAATAATAATCTGAGATTGTGTGAAAACTGCCCAACAGACACTATAAACCATTCTCTTATTAACACTGTTGTTATGAATATTATACTGCAACAGCCTGCAGAGTAGAGATACCACCATAGACATACTATCAGCATAGTGTTATTGTCCTGCTCTCATAGAGCTAGTCAAAGAAAATTATAGACATCAGTTACAACTTCATGATAAAATTAACTATACTTTGCTGAAGATTTACCCCCCTTGAACTTGGTGGCGTTGGAGACTTCTTTCTCTAAACCGAAACTCCATTTAAATGAAAATGAATTTTTGGTCCCAAAGATTTTGTGTTAAGATCTGGGTTTAAAATATTAAGTTGTTAATCTGTGTATAAAAGTAAACAAGACAATGTGCCATTAAGGACAATAAAATTGTATCCTATCTTATCTTATCTCATCTTATCTTATCTTAATCATTGTCTACTGTTGAACTCTGAGAAACCACCTGTTTCACTTACCCCAAAGACAACATCACCAATGAGTCCATCCCAAGTGCCGTTGGGTAGTTCATGACCAAAGCGATTATCACTATTGATCCTCAATGTAAAAGGTGTCTTTATTATAGTGAAGACCTCATCCAGTAGATCTTGAATATATCCCTCATATCGTGTAAACTTGGAGCCATTACTCGTGTACTCAACAGCTGATAAGAATGGGGGTACCTGGCATACAGAAACAGTCACATAAAGTTGACTCAATCAGGCTGAAGTTAGGCTAATCAAATATACAGATCAAGAGAGGGTAACTACTCATTTCTAAGGAAGGGTTTACAGGGGCCTGTGATGCCCCCCCCCCGAACCCCCCTCCCCTTATCAGAGACATTTTTTTTTATTTGGCCATTGGTTTATACAATAACATTATACCCTGAAACTGGCTTGCTAAATTACAGATGATGATGATGATGATAAGGACAGCGACAACAATATCAGAGACAACTACCCTAATGATTCCATTTCTTGCCCATTTATCCATTTATATAATGTAACTGAGACTCAAGTGTCGTTTTCTTGTGTAGTTCGTCTATTACAAATAGACATTATCTCTAGCCTCAAAATGCTTTAAAAGTCTGTTTAGAAACAACAAAGATGATGATCATGATAAGCACTGGATGTAAAGTTAGAGAGAATGATGGGGAAGACAGTGAATAGGGGNGGGGGGGGGGGGGGGGGGGGAAGTATAGCAGAAAACTTGGAATGAAGATAGAGACAGGAAATGGTACGAGAAAGATGTAAATTATGGATAAGGAGATGACAGGCGCAGGGCGGGTGCGAGGAGAAAGACGGGTGAGGAAATGGAGTTTCAGGATCAGAGAAGAACGGCCATGATTGTTCTTACCAGAAGCGTCGAAACGACGAGTGGATCACCCTGCAAAAAAAAAAAAAGAGAAATTTTAATAATAATAGGAAATAATATGTAACCGGGTGGAAAGGCAATACAGTATATAAGGGGGAGGAAGGTGAGCTTAGTCTGATAATTTTTCAGATGTTACATATTATTTTAAGGAAGTGTGTCACCAGGGATTTTACCAAATTACTGTGAATGATCAATTTTGAGAAGAAGGGCCGAAAAAACCTACTCTATAAATTTTTGTCCCTGCCGGGGATCGAACCAGGGTCTCTCAGCTTGCAAGTCAGAGCGTGTTACCACTACACCACAGTGACGCTACCTTCACAGCAATTTAATTCTTAAATACCTACTGCCTGAATCGGTCCCTACTTCCACGTGCGAACCTAGTGTTCACCCGTAATCCAAACACACTTCCCGACTGCTCACAAAAATAGACTACTGAAGACCTTTGAAGCGTCCAGACAGCGCTCCGCTCATTTACCTAACTTACTAAGCTGAACAAGTCAAATTGTTTGTTTATGCCACAATATTATTAGTGGCGTGAGGAAAAAAAAAAAACAACACTGGCTGGCTGTTATTTTAGTTATTGAAGTCTCTAAAGGCAGTTACCCAAATCGGTGGCTTCCCTGGTTGAAGAACATCAGGAATAAGGATGAGGATGAAAAAAAAAAGCACAGATGGTTATGGTTATTACGCGGAATTCGTCTCCATGGTGACTGCTCTATTCAGACACTTCTACATATTCAAAAAATAATGTCTCCAGATAAAACTACATCTAGGATGAGGTCTAGTCAAAGAGAGAGAGAGAGAGAGAGAGAGAGAGAGAGAGAGAGAGAGAGAGAGAGACAGAGAGACAGAGAGAGACAGAGAGAGACACAGAAAGAGAAGAGAGAGAGAGAGAAGAGAGAGAGAGACAGACAGACAGACAGACAGACAGACAGACAGAGAGAGATTGGTTGCTTAGTTAGTGGGCGCTATTAATAGGCACCTAAAGCGACTGCCCAATTCAGGGGCTTGTAACATTTAGGTTGAATGAAATTGTATATCTCAACTTTCTAAAGTACATTTTTTTCTAAGAACGTCATTTCTGCACCACTAATACCCAATCTGTACACTACAACAATACGATATTAGTAACTCTCTTGAAGGATCTTTTAAAATCATGTATTTCGTCTCACTGTCTGCCATCGATCGAGGGGGCTTACCATCCCTCTTGCTTGTCAAAATGAATGCTCACCAGTAGTAATATCGTCAAGCCCCTTCTAAGTCCTGGAAAAGCCTCCAGCGATATCTTATTTATACGTTTTTTGTTTAATATCGTCTAGACGAGCGCCGCCATGCCCATCAAATCGACTTCTAAAGTCCCACAGTCCATTGGGAAAAGAAAACTTCCGACACGCTCCTGACGAAGTCCCCAGAAACAATCCAAACAGCTCCGCGCCATCCCATATAATATAGACTAGACTAGATAGGTCTTTGCAGTAACACTGATTTTATTTTATACTATCCACTTGATTATGTAGGTAGACATTGCCT
>JAWQUT010000031.1:293071-312753 GCA_033807755.1 Ellobium chinense
GGGGACATCACTCAAAAGTGTTGGAATTTATAAATGGGACCTTCCTCTCTCTTTTCTTGGAAAGATGAATAGAGAGGAAATTAAATATAGGCCCAGCACAGTAACACCTCAAATCAGAAGCGCAGTTAAAGACGTGTATCAGTTATTATTTTGCCAATGAGCAGATTAAAAATAAAAACAAATACCTTATGTTTAAGCAGCCTTACAACAAAAGATAATATGTATATTAATTGCATACTCCTTATGCTTTGCTCAAAGTCAGTTGTTGTTATCAAGGTGAACAAGCCTAATTTACTGAAGGTTTCTAGCCCATTCTTTACAGCGAAATCGCACATTCGTTGGTCATTAATGCTGCATTCATAACTCTTTCATTTTTAATCCTGCCTCTTGTAATCACCGCTTTCTTTGTGTTCATCTGAAGCCCCAATTCAAGGCAGGTTTTAGCTACTGGTTCAGGTCCATACTTGTTTTTTAAAAATACCGGAGATAAAAGTAATAACGGAACTATTATTTTAAAAAGTTGTAGTTTCCTTTCTTGTGCGTGTGAATTAATTTTTTCTTTTTAAAATCGAAAACAGTCTTTCATTTTTTTTAACATTGAAAATTGATTGAGAAACTTGTAACTTTTAAATTACAGACAGGTATTAATGGAAAAAAATAGAAACTTTTGAAGTGTCGACAGAGAATGATTGATTTCATAATAAATTTACATTCTTTTATGAACAAAATATTGCTGCACAGAGGGCAAATGACACAGAAACTTATGAGTCTCAAACAGCTTGTCTCCCTAACTGTACCCATTACTTTTTTTCCGTTTTCTCTCCTTGTTCTGACACTCAGAACATTTCAGCACTCAAGCTGTCAGTGACAACAATACCTACAAACAGAAGTTAGCGGGTAAAATTCCTAAGTGGTGATGCCGTAATGTTTTTCTAGACAAATGTCAAGCCAACTTTGAAACAGACAGCCTGGAACTGGAAATCACCCTAAACGCTCTTGAACAACAGTTCTGGAATAGTCATGGACGAATCCAGTATGACGACTGCTCTGGTTTCAGATGCTGACCGATATGAGTATGATCCATGGATACTTGATGACATCACGAGGGACATTATTTATATTGTTGTTTTATGTACCAGGGGTGCTCTCCTGACCACCTTCGGAATTGTCGGCAACATAATAAATGCAATAGTGTTTGCGAAAATGGGTTTTCAAGAAACTATGAACGTTAGTCTCTTCGGGCTGGCCCTTTCTGATCTGGGTTGTCTAGTCACTCTTTTGTGGGTAGATATTTGCTACAACCCTCTGTTCCATGATTCAAGCATTCCATTCGAACCTAAAGAACTCAGCCCCTTCACGGGCGGCTGGCCTCATCTTTGTTTCGCCCGAATCACCGGCTTCATCACCGCCTATGTCACGTTAGAACGATGTCTTTGCATCGCAATGCCACTCAAAGTCAAACAGATACTAACAGCTAAGAGAACAGTCTGCATAATCACTAGTTTCTTTGTCATCTTGATCGCTAACACGAGCCCTGTTTTCACTATGGTTATTCTGAAATGGAAGTTTTACCCAGACAAAAACCGAACAATGTTGGGGGTTGTGTTCACTGACTCGCTTTCGGAAGCTGAAAGGACTGTTAACTATTTCTACAATTCTTATGCTTACATCACGTTCGCAGCCATTATTATATGCACGATAATTCTCATTTTTAAGCTAAACGAGAAAAAGAAATGGAGACAAACTGTTACACTTCAAGCAAACGAGTCACGTTCTTCAGTCAAGGACAAAAATGTCGTCAAAATAATCCTGTCTGTCTCCATAACGTTCATTTTGTGTTTCTTACCGGTAACAATCGTTACAATTCTCACAATTTTATTTCCAGAGTTCACTAGGGCAGGCCGCTATGCCAATCTCTTTAGCATTGTTTCAACTTCAGTTTTCTACTTTGAAATTATCAATGCAAGTGTCAATGTTATCATTTATTATAAAATGAGTAGCAAATTCAGGCTGACATTTCTTGAGACATTTCATCGATGCCACTGCCAACAGAAGACGACTTGATCAACCTTGTCACATTCGATGGGGACTCGTTACAGATAATGGTACCTCAAAGTTCGAAATTTACAGCATGCTGGGGATACTTGGGATTACCGACGACTGCAAACTTACAGAACTTTCGGAATGCAATACGGCAGTTCATCACACAGATACACTCCATAAAAGAGCGTAGATTGTAATTATCGATAAATAAACTAGTCTATCAACATTTCCCTGTCTCATGGTCTTGATCTTGGACGGTTTGGTGGCGAATGAAAGAACGATGCGCCTTCGTATCCTGGGCTACAGTTTGTTTGGTTCTTGCAATTTGACAGAATGGAAAGCCACACCCGTTCCTTGGCTAAGAAGGTATCAGTCTCCAGACAAACAAGATGGCTGCGACTAATGCGGAAGAGACAGGAAACAGTGCACCGATTTGGGACTGGGTGTTTCCTACACATACATGACGTACATCTTTGCCTCATTCATTAGCAAGCAGACCACTGTTAAAATTCTTGCCACATCTTCCAACACAAGGCCGTTTATGAGATATTCCATTACAAATCTGACACCTAGACGGTTGCCAACATGTTGCCGAGCTTTTTCTTCCGGTTTTGTGCAAAAGACGAAACATTCCTAACAAACCTCTAGGGTGCGTTTCTGTTTCTTTCATATTCGTCTTGTTAGTCTCAGACAGCCAATGAGCAGAGTCTAGAGGATTTGTGGGTGGAACTTAGACGTTGCATTAGCGTTGTTTCAGATTTAGACAATACAATGCGATCAATAAGATTGCCAAATTGCTTGTTTCGGAGCCAAATACCAGATTATCACAACATTTCCACAAACATTAAGACAGTTAGCAATAAATCTCTTGGATTATAACCCTCACAACTGTCTTTATGACAAAAAGGCATAATATATGCAATAGAATTTGTCTGTTATTATAGACGCCAGCTCAGTATGCCCTTTCCAGGTATATTTTGGCTTTTTCATATGTGATTTGGCTCCGCCCGAAAAGAAGCCTTGCAATCCTGTTCACAGTATGGTGGCATTAGTTTGTGGATTTACCCTGGCTGGCCAGCTGCGGGAAACGAATATTTGTAATGTGACCATCATTCTTGTTGCCATCTACCAAAGCCAACGTAACAACAGCTGTTATGTCCGCAATCTTTGTAAGCTAATAATAGCGTTGCCCAGAGATCACAGCTTCCGGAAAATTTGCTCGAAGTACCTTCCTGTTTCATGCGATCTCCGAGGCCCCACCCATGGACCGTCTCTTATTCTCAAAACGGTGTCATTTCACACTTGAAGAAGATCTAAGAAACGCAGCCCCTGGCTGGTATGAACCTTTCCTCACTATGACTGGCGCGCACCAACCACAAGCGCACCTTTTGCTAAGGACTGCCCACATAATACAAGAAAAGAGAGTGGCTTTCCATTTTGTCAAATTGCAAGGATCAAACTAATGTAGCCTTGTCAAGCCATACGGTTGTTTACTGCGGTAACGTATAAAACTCATTTCATTGAGTTGACATTCTGAGAACATCATTTTCTTTTCTTTCATTAGCAATACAGTGGAGAGAAAGACGAAGTAAAACATCAAAAATAACAATAGAAAATTGCCTCGTTTTCCTACACGAAACCTGCATCTGCAGACTAGAGAAATACTATCATCTGCCAACATAAGGGAATGAACTATGACCTCCGCTTGAAAACATGGAGGTCTGCCCGTTTTAATAATCTGATCTAAGATTTTGTTTTCATTTGGGTCGAATGCAATTTCAGTTCACTGCCCTTGAAAAAAGGCACTCTATTTATATGGGAGTATGAAAGTTTAACATACGAGCATTTGTGGTCACTCTTTACTATTGCGAATATGGTAAATGTACAATATTATTCTACCGCTGTGACATTAGATGCCATAGTAGGCCTACTTCCAAATCAGGGACCTTAATCTTCATCAAATACCAGAAAACAAACAATGAAACTGTATTTTTCTGACAAGAATTAGGCGTAAGCGCGCATCCCGTACGAGTCACCAAAATGTCTCTTTTTTTGCAGGCTATTATACAAAATGTTATTACACAAAATACATGTTTGGTGCAAGTTCTTCTCTAGAAGGAAGAATAGTATAGGACCCGCCCGCCGACAATTCAGTAAATCGCGAATAATCTCGCTGCCTTTGCAGGACGTACGATGAGATTAAACAGGTCTTTTGGTTTGCATGCAAGTATGTTATGCATGTGTCAATAAAGTATAAAAGCCAATGGAGACCAAGGCTGCCCCGGAAGAACAGAGGCTCTTCATTGGCTATTGTTTTGCGAGCTTTCTCGAATGATGTTCATGCAATTCATGTAACAATATGTTTGCATGTTGCACACGGTTGCTGGCGGAATTAAAACTATTACACATCAACTTCTTGTTTATCTGGTGTTCGAGTCTCCAGTCTGGTCAACACAGGTTACATTAGTTCCAATCAAAAGTATTAGCCCGTCTATCCAGTTTTTTCAAAGGTCTGACCAACATAGGCCTACTGATTTCAAGTATTTTCTGGACCAATGGTTATTTTACTTATTTCGCATGATTTTCCCGAGATTTTTCATGTCTGAAAGAACCCTGGTTTATAAATTTATTCGAAACCATTTGATGGAGAGAATTGTCAGAAAAACAAGACAGGCACTTGAAGTGAATGGACGTGTTTTTACACAAAATGGTAGATAGTTAAATAGGCCAAACAACGGACAATAATAGTCGTGTGTGTGCAACTCGATATTTCCACCCAGTTACGCATTTCAGTTGAGCTAAGTGTCAAACATAAACCTGTCTTTGGTTACAGCATTCTGGGTTCTGGGTGCATGTAAATATGTATTGGTAATACGGAGTGATCCCCTATCTCAACCACACCTCCCTCGCCCTTCGGCATCCCTGATCGACATAATGCCGGATGGGAGGCATTTGTGTGTGATTGTGTGTGTGTGTGTGTGTGTGTGTGTGTGTGTGTGTGTGTGTGTGTGTGTGGAGGGGGGGTAGGAGGTGCGGTGACCCTATACACTTCACATGGACTGCAAAGCTTGACAACAATATGCAAGTGCCCAAATCATTCACTAGATCCTGAACTGATTCTTTGCCCCAGTCTTTACATAAAGTCAGTGCCTTGAGCCTGGCACTGAGATTTCTTGCGCCAAACACAGCAGAAAGCAGCGACAGACAGAGAGAAAAACAAAGTCTGAGAAAAGGATATTAACTTCAAATCATATTGATCGTCAGGGGCATAACAAGACGGGGGAGGGAATGGGCAGATTTTCTTTATGTAGACGAAGGTAAAGAAGAATCAAGAAATACAAATGCACCACCAGGCTGCCAAGTTTATAACTTTAGCCAGACAAATCCATTGACCTTCTTTTTTTATTTGCCACTCAGAAATATAGATCGACCTGTCTATTGGACCGATACATAAGTCATTCTAGCGATTAGCTTTGACAAACGTGGGTTTTTAGTAACAAGTTGAGTTTACTGCTACTGCTGCTGAAGTTGCTGCTGCTGTTGTTGTTGTTGTTGTTGTTGTTGTTGCAATTGCTGCTGTTGTTATTCCTGTTTTTCTTCCATGTTTAAGTAATGTTATTGCTATAAGCGTTTACAATTTCTGTCTAATCTGCACTCAGCAAATGAAAGGTCGGCGTACGATTTTTTTTTTTTTGGAANGGGGGGGGGGGGGCACAGCCTAAAGAAAGCACTATCCACCCATTTCTAACTCCGTTGCATGTGATGGTAACACCTTGAGGAGAGTCCTACAGCCCATTGTGGGTGGAGTCAGTGCTGATAATGGCATCATCAACCTGCGAGAATCTCAGGGAAAGAGAAGAACAAAGACGATGGTGGACAGTATGAACGAGGACGAGGATGATACTCAGAAACGAAGGAGAATGATATTAAGATAACATTAGGATGACAGGATAACGATGAGGGTTTAGACGATGTGGGCAGGCAGGCTACTCAATGAACTACAGCCTGCGAATTTTTGGAGTGGCGTCCCTCACTGTGCTGAACAAGAGACGAAGGGAGGAGCTAGCGCGCATATAAACTTCAAAACCGATAGTCTCATTAAGGGGACGCCCTTTTTGTGATATTGGTTGGTAGAAGTATTAACAAACTGAAATGACGAGAGCCAGCTCCTCTTTTCGCTTCAGCAAGAATTGCATGTTTTCCGGCCTGTGCATGATTGCCGACTAGAGTTCTCGGCACGTGGAGAGATCATCCCGCGCTGTTTGCACTCTCTTCCTTACCACCGGTGTACAAAAAGAACAAAGTATCAGCGGGGAGAAGAGGTAGACAACATCAGGATAGGACGAGGAATAATTGGAGAATGAGGAAGAGGAGATGAAACTGAAGCAGGGACATAACACCGACAAAAAGAAGGGCAACATAAAGTAAGGCTGCCATAGAATAGGAGAAGATGATAAGGAGTGTAGTAGAGGAGGATGAGGATAAGAGGAATAATAGAATGGCACTATGAAGGCATAAAGATAATAAGAACATGACATAAAGGGACGGACAGGCGAGCTGTGTACACGGATAGAGATAGCATGGAAGATGATGAGAGGTGAGTTTAGGGCAGCATTGATAAGGAATAGGAAGGAAGGTTGACGGTGAGAACGATGGATACGATGAAAGAAGGCGAGTAGGAGACAAAGTTATGTGATGAATAAAAAGACGATGATGACAAGTAATGTTGGAAGAAAGGAAATGGTCCATCCTCCATCCATTGATCCATCCGTCCGTCCGTCCGTCCCGAAAATACCTCTGCACTAGCTCGCGGATTTGCTCATTTTGATTCCAGTATATCTTCAACATGGAGAAGCACGAATCACAGATTTACAATTGGACTACTCGTATGTCATTGACAACATGACTTTTTACCTACTCTGTGCGTTCAAACGTTTGCTGACCATTATGTTGAATATCGTGAAAATATTTCTACTTCATACCACGAAACACTAGACTTTCTGGCTGGATTGACTTTGATCGAAACACTCCATCTATTCCATCTTCCAAGCCACCAGAGATCTACTCCTTTGCCTACCCTCTTCGGCAAGTTTATGCAGAGGAAAACAGTTGCTGAAGTTCATTTGTATTTTCGTGACCATGATTTTCTGTTTGAGAGTACAAGTAAAAGATGCAATGAAGGTATCTGACCTTAAATTGATATATAACAATGAAAGGCCTGAACCAATAATCATACAGATTCCATTATAGTGGGTTCCAGTAATTAATGTTTAGCAGTCGCACTACAAATGACACGTCTATATTCTTAATGCATTGCTTTTGAATATCTTGAACCATCACCACGGGATTTTTGCTGTTAACATCCTATTAGTAACTTGTGTCTTTTGATCTGTGCTTTCCTGTGGACTAAAATCTCACCCGTGTCATAATGGAATTTGAAATTCTTTCATCTTTACAGAGAAACAGTTTTGATTACAGCTTCGGATTTATGTTCTTAGAAACCTTTCAATTAAGAAAGATCCTATACTAAAGATCAGTTGTGCTTATTCCTGTACCGACTTTGAGACAACAGAGGAAACAATTAAATGATAATCATTTGCGTTCATTGTGAGTGAGTGAGTGAGTGTGTGTGTGTGTGTGTGTGTGTGTGTGTGTGTGTGTGTGTGTGTGTGTGTGTGTGTGTGTGTGTGTGTGTGTGTGTGTGTGTGTGTGTGTGGTGGGGGAGGGGGAGGGAAAGGATGGGGATGGGTATGTATGAATGTGTAGTTGTTTTTTAAAGAAATTAAGTGCAAACCGGAGTTATCGAAAGATCTTGAACTGTTGAAAGATTCCTGTTAGCCTACAATCCCTGTAATTTCCTTTTTTGTTTTTTGTTATCATTCAGGTTGTTGTTTCATCTGACATACACAATAATTCCGAGCTCATCTCAGAGCCTTCAGCTCGCAGTCATTAATAAAATTTTTAAAAAACCAACAACTGGGAGTCATTACGTTCCCTTCACCGGCCAAAGTGATAGCTCAAGATTTAACGAACTCTTGAATGTCAGCATTAGAGTATGGTAGCGTTTTCTGTGTGCCAACTGATAACAAGTGAGCAGCTTCAAGTTCCACTTTCACTTAGAAGTTAAACACTATAATCTGTATGTGTTTTTCATATTCTCAAATTAAACACCGGAAATGAAACACCACAAACGAGGGAAAAAAACAATGTATATCCTTCTTTCAGCCTCATTTTTAGACACAGATGAAAAAAGTCGCTCTGTCGTGACTGAAAACGTTTGGCATGAAAATCATTCGAAAGGCTCTTGAACAAATTTTGGAACAGCCATGAGCGAATCCAACATAACCACTGTTCTGGTCTCAAATGCTGACCGCTGTGATCCGTGGATAGTCGACGACATTACGAGAGACATCGCTACTAACGTTATCAGATGCACCAGGGGTGGTCTTCTGACCATCTTCGGAATCATCGGCAATATAATCAATGTGACAGTGTTTGCGAAAATGGGTTTTCGTGAAACAATGAACATTAGTCTCTTCGGGCTGGCCCTTTCTGATCTTGGTTGTCTGATCACTCTTTTGTGGATAGACATTTGCTATATCCCTCAGTTCCGTGATTCAAGCGTTCCATTTGATCCCGTAGAGCTCAGCAACATTACAGGCGGCTGGCCTCATCTTTGTTTCGCCCGAACCACCGGCTTCATCACCGCCTATGCCACGTTAGAACGATGCCTTTGCATCGCGCTGCCACTCAGGGTCAAACAGATGCTAATACCCAAAAGAACAGTGTGTACCATTGCAAGCTTCTTCGTCCTCCTGGTAGCCACAACGGGACCTGTTTTCACTGTGAACATCTTGGAATGGAAGTTTTACCCAGAGGAAAACCGTACGATGTTAGGCATTGTATACACGGATTCGCTACCGGATGTTGAAGGCACTGTTTACGCACTGTACAACTTCTACGCGTACTTTACGTTCGCAGTTATTATCATATGCACAGCAGTTCTAATTTCTAGATTAATCGAGAAACGGAAATGGAGGCGACACGTTGCTGTTCAAGAAAAGGGTTCAGAATTTTCAGTTAAAGACAAAAAAGTCATCAAAATAATTCTTGCCGTCTCGATAACCTTCATTTTGTGTTTCTTGCCGGTAACAATAATTACAATTCTCACAATGCTGTTTCCAGAGTTCGGTAGGGCAGGCCGTTATGCCAACCTCTTCAAGCTGGTGTCAGCTGCAGTTTTCTATTTTGAAATCATCAACGCAAGTGTCAGTGTCCTAATTTATTACAAAATGAGCAGTAAATTCAGGCTGACCTTTCTTAAAACATTTCATCACTGTAGGAACTAGACTGATTGGAAGTAAATAGACGGACAACTGGCAATCTGGTCAAATAATGACATAATACCGATACTTCAGTTCAGACACCTTTTGGAAAGCTCAAACTTAGCTTCCAAGTTTACACTTTACTGTGGATCCCTCGAGTTGACTGCTGCTTAACAGAACTTCCGATAAGTGGAATTAAGTCACTTCATACAAACATCACTTCATTACATCCACACAAAAGTGCTTATTATGTTTATATTATTCCTTGATTTAATGTCTTTGGTGCTGGTCACCCAGCTTTGGTTTTCCGCATCGTCCTTTTCTGTCAAAACTGATGGTTGTTTAATACTGAGGTGAAAGGAAGTACGAAGTATGCAGAGGGTTCAGGAGTAACACAGGACAACTAAGACTAATAACACTAAGAGGAAGAGCCATGAAAGGATAATAATGTATCACTGTTCTGTTAAGAGGATGAAGCGGCAAATAACTCCAAAATAACTACTAAGTTACTAATCAACGCCGTGGTGCCCTAAAAGGAGTGGGATTTTAAAAAAAACCAAAAAACTGAGGTGAAACATACTTTAGTTGGGTTGAGGTTCTCTGAACACCATCATCTTTCATTTCTAATAAATCCGGAATTGCAAGAGCCAAATAACAGATCTAAATTAATTCACGCCGTCCCTCTCTCTTTCCTCCTCACACACACACACACACACACACACACACACACACACACACACACACACACACAATGCTTTTGCCAACTAGAGAAATGCCATCTGCCAAGAGGTAATTACTACCAAAAACAAGTGACATCACGATTTTGAGAAAAAAAAGAAGAATTTTCACCCGTTTTGAAATTAAAAATAAATGTTTTCGGTTCATATAGAAGACACCAGAGACCTGTTTCCAGAATTATTATTCCGGAACTCTATTATTATTCTTTTTAACAAACCAGGTTTTACCGGTCAGAGGGTCCTTTTTTTGCAGGCAATTAGATTACAAATGGATGTTTAGGCATCAAAGATCTGTTAGCTTTACAAATTCATTACACGGTAGGGAAGTTGGGATGTAAACAAAACAAAATAAACAAAAAAACTTATGTGGAAGTAGTTCATTGCCAATCCGCATTTGCTCACAACGCTGTGCTTGAGAATATGGCTGGAGGGGTACACCTCGCTTCATCGACAACATTCTCTCTATTGTTAAAGAAGATCAAAGGAGAAGGATTAGACTCTCAAAGGCACTGTACAGATAATCTCGTTTCATCGACACTCGCCAGTAAACAGTACTCGAATTGTCAATTAAAAAAAAAAACACCAACAAAACTTAGGTATACGATACTGGCCAACAAGAGTGTAAGAAATTGTAAGAGTATCTAGGTAATAAGCATTCCCATCTGCGTTTAATGGCCGCATTAAAATGTTTATTTTATTGATGATAAAATTAGAGAAGAGATAAATATCAATATTATTTACAGAATTTTATAACATTGGAGGTAGACTAGTATTGTTTTTAATGTGCCGGTTAAAAAGTCTATCCGTGTAATGTGGCCTTGATAATATGTTTCAGCTGAACACTTATTTTTAGAACTGAGAACCTCAGTTTATAATATTTGCACGATGTCAACTTTAAAAAAGTATGTGATTGAATTCAGTAACAGTACTGGATTACAGCGTAAGCACTGCATGGATATGAAAGCTTTAAATCTTGTGAGAACAATGGTTGTCGATGCAACGAAGTGAGTTGTCGGCATGTGTCGATAAAACGAGGTTAATTAAGATAGCGTGTCGATGAAACGAGGTNATTTGCACGATGTCAACTTTTAAAAAGTATGTGATTGAATTCAGTACAGTACTCGATTACAGCGTAAGCACTGCATGGATATGAAAGCTTTAAATCTTGTGAGAACAATGGTTGTCGATGAAACGAGTTGAGTTGTCGGCATGTGTCGATAAAACGAGGTTAATTATGCTGGCGTGTCGATGAAACGAGATACGCCCCGCTGGAGGGAAAAGAACTGAAAACTTCTGTTTCTGACTTTGTTGGGATATCTACAGTGCGGTGCAAACCTGGACTTTGTCTTTAAGGATCTGGCCGTCGAAAATCCGGTGAGGCGAGAAACTAGAAGATAATCTGGATGTCTCTGTAGGGATGAAAGAAATCAAATCTTGTGGCTGTCACGCAAGTAGCATGCGTTATTAACATATACAAGGCTGCAGCTATTCGTATAGTTCCACATAAGCTAATCTTTCTCCGAATACTTTCTGAAAACTTTAATGAATGAATTTGAATACTCATGTAAGCCTACTATCAAAATATATTAGCCTAGTATATTACATCAACTGTGCTGATGTAGCCTTGGACGCAGAATTCCATCAAAGGAAGTTCCAAAGGAGAATGGGAGCGGATGCGACCGTTTTGTTTTCCCTGAGAAGATAAAGTTTGTGCACAGTAATTCCTCACAAATTTATTATTTCCTTATCTTTGAGCTCGTCAGTTAACTTGAATTCTAATTCTGTTGTACGCTTGATCATAGTTGTAAAATACGACCCAAGAGGTCAGAACAGTTTTCTGAAGGTCTGAGATGGAAAGAAACAGTGTGAGAGGGAAAAGGCAACTGAGACTAGAAAGAGTAGGCGTTCAGTACAATGGATTGGCAGCAATGATAAAGATTCGTATATCGACTCTGACACGGGAAGAAGTCCATCTCACATAAGTGTGTTGAGCTACAATATATTTCTGTTTACTGGCCAAGTAAATTACGCGTATATATCCAGCACAGTCGTCTGGATTCATGTGAAAATATAGTGGCAAAGAACGTACAGTACAGGACATGACGAGCAGTGCACAGCAAGGTGCATGTGTTGTTCCCAATTGTTTCATTGGAATCTGACCTGAAAGCCAGACACCCTCTAATGCGACAGAGTCCGCAGAACCATGAAAGATGCCACTGAGATTTCGTGCCGCGGCCAACACAGCTAAAAACCGCGACAGACAAAGTCTAAGAGAGTCTGGGACAACGCCATTAAATACAAATTAGATTCATTGATCGTAAGAATAAAAAAAAACAAAAAAGGAGCAGGCACTCCCTCGACGAAGAGGATGGTAATGAAGAAAAGTAATGCTACAAAAAGTACGGAGGCACAACCAGCCTGCCGAGTAAATTTAGAACTCAACCCAGACGCCAGGCGGTTCCAGTGGTATGCATTTTTATTTGCCCATCAGGAATGTTCCCGTCTTTTGGACCGATAAAGTTCATTCTGTACTAATGATTGATTGTGAGACCTGTGGGTGGAGTGTTTTGAATTACAAGTTGAGGTTACCACTACCTCAAGAGAAGGGGGAGGAGGGCGCTTCCTCGTCGAAGAGGGTGGTTCCTGCGATTGCAGCTACCCACACGATTGCTTTGCTTTCCTAAGTAAGTTAGTAAATTATTGTTCACTACTATTGTGTCTGCCCTGTCAGTCAGAGACTGGGTCCCAATACTGGAAGGAGCTTGGTGTGATCCATGTTTTAAGAGGGCCAAAATACATGGTTATATAATCAGATTTTAAGATATATTCTATTCATTATCATAATGGGGGAGAAATGTGAATCCAATCTGTTTAAAGTGCGCCACTAGGGATTTTTCAGAATCAATCTGAAAGATAAGTTTTGAGAAGCAAAGTCCCAAAAAAGCTAACACTTGAACATTTCCTGTCCGTCGCAACATGACCCTTTCAGTTTGCAAGTTGAACGTGCGATCATTAAACCCCGGGAATGCTAATTTCTCAGCAATTTAAATCTTAAATACTTTCTTCCTGAATATTTGTTCCTGAACATTCAGGTGTTAGCCTAGTATTCACCCATTACCCTAACACATTTTCCACCTCTTCACAGAAAAGTGTTATACCAGAGACTGAATACATCAGCAGCAAGACTGAAAGCTGCATCAGTAGATTTCTATCCGCTGACAGAGTGATAGCGTGTGCTCAGTAAACAACATAACATTGTACCGGTAGTATTGTTCTGTGTGTACTCCAACAAAAGCACCGCACGTCCTCTGTTGACGTCGTTAGTTATGGCAGCACTTGTGGACTGGGTCGTGGATTCCATCAGAAGATATTAATAAGCTCTCAAACGAAAGCATCCCGAGGGTAATAAACTGGAAATTTTCTGCGCACTATGAATATCGGATGACGTTCGCATCTTAAAGCCTAGTAATCGTCGCCATAAAACTTTAGAGATAAAAAGAGTCCCCCCCTTCAAACCAGCCCACGCTGATGTTACTTATTTAGCTTTGCTTTTCGGTTAAATCTGGTCTGGTAAATCTCTTCACTGCACGGAAAAAAACAAACTATCTTGAAATAGCTGCATTAATTAGTGTCTGATTAACAACGACGATGGTAACAACAGCAGGAGCAGACGCAGCGGCAGCACTCACAACAGTAACAACAACAACAGCAGCAACAACAACAACAACAACAACAGTGACCACGACGCCGTCAACAAAAGATTAAAACCTAACTCTTCTTGTTTTTTTTTGAGCTACTTCCAGTTTTTGTGTGCCAGTGAAGCCAAACCAAAATAGGCTTCATCAAAGCCGCATCGTTGTTGTTTTTTTCTGTGCATCACTAAAATGTTTTCGACAATAATTTGCTGATGATGAAAATAATTCACCGACTTTTTAGCACTGTGCCATTACTCAGTTAATGACGATCGTTACTGGGTATGATCACTTTAAACTTTTCCATCTGCGTTCTCATTAGATCGAGTTCACTATTCATTTAACTACCGGTAATAAAAGTTTTCGACACTGGAGATAAAATTAATTTTCTTCCTGTCTGGTTCCATCATTCAGAGTTAAAGATGCGACTGTTTTTCTGATGAAAAGTATGAACTCTTGCCGTGCAACTCGACTTGCAACAGTGAGGGATGGCTAGGGAAAGGGGAGGGGGTGAGTTCTTCATTACATGGCGCAGTGGAGACACAGCATATGGCAGAGACCATCTTATTTGTGCTCAGTCTGCAGAGATTAGTGTAATGTATAAGTCCACAGTGGTAAAGGTAGTATGCCGTGCTCCACTCATCACATGATTCTGCATTAACCATCTGGTCATAAACATTTTGTGTGTGTGGAGAAGCATGCAGGGGCGGAACTCTTATAAGAGTAGGAGTAAGGTTACAGATCAGACGGCTTCCATCATCACCATGGTCCATCCGATCTCCCTTCCCCCATTTCATTTAAGGTGAAGTACCTGAGCGATCTTATTCCTCTCCAAAAATGCTGCTGCAGTGATGCTCATAGATCAATTTAATCTTGGACAGGACTGTTTTTGTTTTTTTTTTTGAGTTGGAGCTGAAAAGGGTGTGGAGGGGGGAGAGGAAATAAGGTATGATTTTTTTGGTCCATCCCCGCATAGATCAAATGGGGACTGCATGAGAAAGCAGCGCTGTCATACTGCATTGACAAGGAATGGGACAGCAGTTAACGTTATTGTCAGTTATGGTCTCCAGTTGCCTTGGAGGGATCGAAACGAGATCTGAGGATATGCTTGTTACGATCCTGCATCACGAAGACTCAATGATGGCATCAAACAATGCCTGGATTTTCCTTCATTACACGCCTGGTCTGGAACAGGTATTTCGTACTCGGGCTGGTTTGGTTGGAGGGGAGATGGTGAGGGGCGTTGATGCTTCGACAATGAAGAGAAGTGAGAGGATGCCAAGTAATGCAAAAATCTGGCAGCCTGATTTCAGAATTTAAGTCGTTCGTTCGTAGGCGAAACAAAAATAAACTTGGCGGTGGGCCAACCAAAGTGATCCGATTGGCTGCACTTGAGAGAGTTGGAGTAACTACAAGGATGTGAAAGTTTCAATGGAGGCCTACATATAGTGTCATGCATTCACAAACTCTGAGTTCTGCATTCTAGCCCGTAAGAGGCGAATGTTCTGTGCATCACCAAGGTATGCAAAAATGTGGCTGTCACGAGCATTCAGAATGGGATTTCGTGAAAGTGCACGAATATAGCGCTGTAGGTGTGTCTCTTTTGAGGCAGTATCGTGCGAGAAATGCATATTTTGGTTCCATTAATCTCCTTGGTTGGGAAGGAACGTAAGACAATGTGATGACATAAATACATTAATAATTTGTTTCGCGCAGGGATCAGTTTTGAGGATCGAACTACTTTAAGCCATCCTTGGTACTATGATGACAGACACTCAGGTCTGCCACTCGTAAATCACCGTAAATTAGGGACGAACTCGAATCCAACACCCCCAACAGTGCTGTATGAGAACCGTTGTCCCCTTGTCAACGCTGTGTCGAGCCACCGACAATATGGTGGAATCAAATTTTAATATGTTCAAGTAACAATGAGAAAGAGAGAAGAAAATCCTAGCGAAATGGCATGACGTACCGGGTTTGGTGGCATCACGCTGGTAGTGTTGAAGTCTGCCTACACCTGGTAGTCTTTCTGAGAATCTTCCTGCACGCACATAAATCAGATGCTATATTGCTTGTAAGCACTGACTTGCGTTCATACTAAGAGCAGGTTTGCATCAATCATAAGCGTCACTGATATACCCCCTGTGTCTGCTTATGATGCACACAACTGTAAATTTACTTTTCTCCGGCGGAAAATGGCCACGGTGCTTGTATGCTATGTGCCAGTCGCTGTGTTTTGAGAGTGCGGATCTGAGGCCAATGTTTGCGTTTCGCTATATCCGGAAAATAGTTATTTTTGTAGGTTTTTTATTCGATGCCACTTGTTCATCCTCTCCCGCCTTTTTCTTTTTTTTGTTTATTGTCCCACAGCATGGCAACAAATGAGAGTTATCTATCCGTGAGGCTCGGACTCTTATCCTCTTTCCTCCACTCCATTCTTTACAGACATCGTGGAAACTGCCGAATATGATAATTACAACCACTCTTCTAAGACACTGTGCAGTTTTCTGGCGCTTGCTTCCTGAGTATTTTTAATGAATAGGTCAACACCAATCATTAATCTTTACGCAACAGAGAGGTTTGTTTTCGCTGCCTCCACGACTCCGTAAGGTAAACACAAGCATCTGCTGTTCTGACCTTGTTGAAACTTACAGACAATCAGCTCCAGCGAGGAACGACAGGTAAAATAACAAAACGATGGACGTCGGATTTTGAGATCAGATTCGATCTCTTTTCAGCTGTTTCTTTGCCCCATTCGGATACGACTTATATTCATGGCCTGCAGGAGCTGAATACTCCATGTCTTGTGAATGTTCAATGGGCCTGCCTCAACGTACATTCTAAAAGATCGTGAATCCTTGTTTAGTACAGTATTGAGTTTGCATTTCGTCACTTGGATTCAATATCTCGTTAGTTAACGCACTGCGGTAACCACGAGAAACTCCCAAAACACTGGTTGTGTTCACTGCAGTTAATGCAATTTGCTAATTAATGTATGGATTGTGCATACGGCCACAAGCTCGCAAATCGTTTGGGAACATCGTTGATCTCGCATTCATAAAAGGTTGTCCTCATAAGCGTATTTTTCGTTTTCCTCCATCTATAAAACTAGCTAGAAAATTACACTGAAATTCTCTATGTGGCCTAGACACGTCGTCTACTATAAAAATACTAATAAAGTCCTTTTATATAGCGCTTTATCCCCGGAGGGCTCGAAGCGCTTTACAGCCACAAGCAAACATAAGCACATGCACACCTCCGCAAACACACAGGCTTACATAGTAAATGTACACACACACACACACACACACACACACACACACACACACACACACACACACACCACACACACACACACACACACACACACACACACACACACCACTCAGACTTACACACATTCATACTCGCTCAAACGTCTACAAGCTGCGCCTGTATGTGTTTCCACTCAAACAGCAGGAATATCATAATTGTTAGTATTCGGTGGATTTGCTCAAATATTTCGACTAATAAAACACACTGTCGAATACTTCATCTCCACCCGGCCACGTCGCCACCAGGTAACGTTCGCAGTTTACAAACATTACTGGCACTACGGAAACAACTTTTCGTTTCTTGTTCACTCTTCTTTCCCTGCTTCCTCGCGCGCTGAAGCAAAAGATACATTTTTTTTCTTTGACTTTCCTTTGATTCTCAAAATAAAATAAAAAAACAGGTTGGTATTTTCATTTCTGCCTCTTGTCATTAATTTCAGGATTGGGCTGACTAGTCTTCAGAAAAAAAAATGTATCCAGAGCAAGAAACCGACATTTCTGGAAACAGTTTATAGGTAATTGTAATGTATTCGTCAGCAACGATGAATAAGTTCTGCTTTATTGCACACTTCGTTTAATCGTCATTTTGCCGATGTTTCTGTTAACCTACCGGGCAGAGTCGAAAAAAAAAAATCCACTGAAGGCAACCGATAAACGTGTTCCATTCAAAGCTGATCAATACCATAAATACAGTGTCGAATAAACTTCAAAGAGAAAATTTCTATCTATCACCCACAGCCGAAGGGCAAAATTAAGTTATGAATAACAGTCAGCTATTCATCGCAACTCCTCAGGAGTATGGAAGAAGTTGTGATTAAAAGGAGTCTCTGTGATCCATGAAATAATAAGCATTTTGTAATGTGAAAACTGTTGTGATCAAGTGGAGGTTACAATTATCGGGATTGTAATTAGGTGGAGTCGACTGTACTATTTCCTTGACAATGACAGCAACCACATTAGAAACACATGACAACTTGAGCATTGACGATAGGATCTCTTACCATCGCAAAAAAATACATTGCATGTTGAACGCTACTAAGGTTGCATTCAGCACCGATGCTCTAATGTAATTCTTACAACGGTAAGAGATCTCATCGTTAATCCGCAAGCTCTCAATTATCACCAACTTTCGGGCGACAACAGTTCCAGAGACCTACCTGCACTGTCTGAAAATATCCGTACACACAACTGAATACTAAAAGTTTCAACAGTTGCGGAAGTGCTGCCATTTTGCTGAGAATTATAGCGCCTCCTGTAGCCTGCAGATATTCAGGCAGGTGTTAAAAAAAGCAAAAACTGTAATCCTTTGCGGTTTCTTTCAATTTTCTGGGCTTAAGAAACAGAGTCTGTGTCTGTATAGACACATGTGGACTGTTCTCTGGTTCCAGATACCAGCTGCCACTCACAACTGTGTCTTCTGTCTTCTTTTTCTGCCCATATTATCCAATGCCTGGGTTGCCAGAGCGGGGTTTCGCTACCGGAATACCTGAAAATAAACAAGAGCGGTCGTGAGTCGTGGGTCTTGAGATTAGGATGGGGTGGGTTCTCTTAAACCTCCACTTCCACTGATTACATCCTTCATAATTATGCCACTTCATGCCACAAGCGCGTGTCTATCTGTGCCTGTTTGTTCGAATGCCCTTCCCTCCATCTGTCTGTTTCTCTGCCTGCCTGCCTGCCTGCCTGCTTGCGTGCCTGTCTGTCTGTCTGTCTGTCTGTCTGTCTGTCTGTCTGTGTCCCCCGTTTCTCTTTCTGTCTATCTGTCTCTCCTTCTCTCTCTCTCCCTCTCTTTCTCTTTCTCTGCCTTTCTCCGTACCTCCCTACACACCCCCACCATGTTTCATGCACTCACCCGGGCACCCCGTACATTTGCCCTGAAGGAGTACCGCCCACAAGCTCACTCACGAGCATGAGTGCTAAATACTTCATTTACTTCAAGAGTGAGCAGGTCGTACGACCAAGGGCTATTTTATCCAGAATTGATCGATCATGTTTTTCGTGTTGCGGATCACTGGCTTAATCTCCCTACATCGGTGATGGTAGCGGAGAGTGAAAAAAAAATGAGAGTCGGGGAAGTGGAGGGCAACGCCCTCACTGCATGCCTCTGTAGCCCCCCCCTCTCTCTCTCTCTCTCCCTCTCTCTCCCTCTCNTCTCTCTCTCTCTCTCTCTCTCTCTCTCTCTCTCTCTCTCCGGGTCATGTTTTTATTAGCATCACATACCGTCCTTGTTAACTTATATGGTCGTATCCACAAATTAGCAATTTTAGGTATCATTTTGTTTATCAGTTTAGGTTGCTTCCGACGTCAATTTAGGGAATTCCTCTCCTGTACATACCAACTCCAAAACTTAGGAAACGTCAAAAAAATTATGAGGAATATGTCTAGGTTTTTTCTCACTTCAAAACTTGTTGCATAGAAGGCCCATGTCCTTTAAATTTATTTCATATGAAATACAGCGTTACACGTCATACACAGAGTACATAGATCCTTAAACAGAACTGCACCATAAAGTGTAATAATGCTAGATAAGGCTTTGAAAGGGGTAGATACACTGTTGACATGTAGATTTAA
>JAWQUT010000031.1:329400-362710 GCA_033807755.1 Ellobium chinense
ACACACACACACACACACACACACACACACACACACACACACACACACACACACACACACACACACACACACACACACACACACACACACTTCATGTTAAAAATTAACCCTGAAAGCTCTAAAATGCAAGATGGCTCGGATTGGTATCTAAATCACGCTTGAAAATAAAACTTCAGATACCTTTCAGCATTGCACCCAGGTGATTATTGGCGAAAACTGATTTCTGTAACCAGTGTCCACGACTTTCCTGGCTGGTACTTCACTACACTTTGGATTTAAGGAAAGACCGCGGGTTCCTTAAGTCTGTTTCATGTTTTTGTATCATAATATGAAACTATGGTTCAGAAAAATAATAATAACAACAACAACAACGACGACGACGACGACAACAACAACAACAACAACGACGACGACAACAACAACAACAACGACGACTACGACGACAACAACAACAACAACGAATAGTGCAAATTGAAGTAAAAAAAATAAAAGCGTTGAAAATAAGGGTTGACCCAATTCGACTATCGCTTATTATTGTGTCCCGTTGACTAGATGGTCGCCTTTGATGTTCTGCACCGTTTGTTAAATTAATTTCTCTGTTACCGTCTTGTTTATTCGCCTATGATAATTAGGAGTTTTATAGGATAAATAAAAATTGGTTTGATGTTATATGAGCCAATAACTCTCATGGAGATTGTGAATAGGTAGGGCCTATGTTGTGCATGGCAACCCCAAGGTAGCCGAGAGTTTATTATGAAACTTTACAACCTCTACGAATACAGACAAACATGATGAGAGCTGTAACAAACTGCTTGGGTAACGGTTAACTTATTTCATCTACTAATATTTGAGTTACTTTTATGTTAATCTTGTTTTGCAGGAAGTTGGTGAAAGCTTTTAATATTAACAAGCTTCGCCGCTAATCAGGTGGGAGACTACTTCGTCCCAAAACCTTTGAACTTGGGATGATTTCTTAGCTTACCCCTGAGTGTAAAAAGTATGATCCCTTGCAAAGCTTTTGAGAACCATAGCCTACATATCTGAGATAACCTAAATCCACCCGGTGTCTGAAGATGTAGTATTCTACGTGACATTTTTTTTTAATGTACCCACGGCACGCTTGTCAAAACAGGTTATAAAAACTATAGACCGTCACCGTAATCTCTTAGCGCTTATCTCAGTGACGAAGGGCTTTTCATTCGTTTACAACATGGCGCCTGTGAAGGTTCACGTCGAATATTGGTAAGTATCATATTCTCTAGCAATCTTCATGCTTTTTAACTTCAGATGCCACTTGAAACTGGGTTCAGCACATCTGTTAGTGGAAACTGTTGTAAGATAGAAATGCAGGAAAAGTGTCGTTTGAGACGATACGAGTAGAAATACTGAAGTTGTATGACTCTCTATGACTTATTGCAAGGGTGGAAATTCCAAAACCTACGTAAAAAAAAAAGGGGGCCAACCACTGTCAGTTTTCAGATTTTGCTCAGGAAATAATACACGGATTTAATATCGTAGACTACTTTGAGTTTTTCAATAACGTGATCAGGGCGGACAATCTGAATAACGTTGATAATGAGATACGACAAACTGATTCATTCTAGGGCTTCAGTAGGAGTACTTCATAAAACCACATGCATGTGACATTCAGACATCTAGGATGCCAAATTTTTTTATTTCGGGCTTGAAATAGATGAACTACACTATGCGCTATATCGTCACGCTTATTTAATTACAATAGTTTCCACAAACCAAATACTTTATTTATATAATCGCAACGTTTCCAGCCTTCTAAGTTGTTGCAATTAAGGAAAGTCAAGTGCAGTTATATCACTATGTTACGATAGATAGTAAGTAGACCCTATCTCTAAGGTGCCACACAAAAATGGTGAGAGAAGTTTATAAAGAGAGAGGAGGGAGAAGGCAAAGAGGATTTATGAATATGTGTAACTGAGAAACGATGAGAAACTTAGTCTACCTCCCACAACTACATATAAGTGTTTGTAGAACCTCTCATTATAAAGTAGCCATTGCAGATGAGAAAAAAAATTGTTAGGCTTGCAGCTGGCACGTGCATTCAAAATATACACTAAGATGTGAAGGGCTGAGTGGGCTTTGATATATAATAAGAGAGAAAGTGTAGTGAAGTATAAGCGAGTGAGCGAATGTTGAAAGAGTGGTCTGGATGGATGAGCGAACTAATATATTCTAAAGAGGATTATTATTGTTTTGCTCATATATAACTGGATGTTGTCTGGGCTTAATAATAGGCTTATTGTTATCGCTATTGTTATTGTTACTGGTCACTACTAATTATTATCCATTCTTGCTGTTTTTGATTTTCAGTGGCAAATGAGGTTACGGACCTCGGTACCAGGAGCTGCGACAGGCTGTCCTGAAGCACTTTCCTGAGTCCGAGGTCGACATGGAAGGAGAGGTGGGACGCAGTAGTAAGTTATTTCTGCCTCCATCCACATTCTCATTTAACAGAAGTAAATCTGAAAATGCAGCTCTTCCTTCCCTCCCCTAACGCTTAAAGCTGTTCCATCCAATCACTACCGTCAGCAGGTAAGTCCTGCCTAAATATAGCGATGGACATTGCCTCGACTCAAGTGGATGGGCTCTCATATTTCAAATACTAGACGTATTTACAGTATATCAGTTTTCTTTATGGTAACGTTCGGATAGATAGTAAACTAGTTATCTGCGAAATTTCTATATAGTATGAAATCCTCTGGGCCTACTCATGAAATTCAGAAAAATAACTCTCCGATGTGAAACGTGCGAATGAATTTAAAATAGAGAAGTATGCTATCATATCTGTCCTCTCCTTGTATATCCTGGACATGCTTTTAAGGCAGAACAGTTTCCATATTTCTTGCTGGATGGTGAAACATTTGGTTGTTATTGATAACATACCAATAATCACGTAAACTCTGAGCATTTCATTACTCATTACTTCATTACTGTCTGATGTTTAACATTGTGTGGTCAGAATTAAGGTGCTGTCTTTTGCTTTTATCATAACTTTCATGAAACGTTCTCCGGTTCAAGATCAATGAGGGAAATGGTCATCTTCAAATATTATTATTATGTGACCTGTTTGGAAGTGTTGTCAGGTTACAGTTAAAAACACTAGGCTTACAAGTGGAAGTTAACAATATTCAAGCAGTAGGTATCACTGCTGTGAAGTTAAAGTCTGTGGAGAGGCACATCATGTTCAGACTCGCACGGAAGAGACCCTGGGTTCGATCCCGGATAGGGTCAGGAAATTTTCTAGTGGTGGTTTTTTTCTATCTTTTCTCTCAAAGTCGATCTCTCCAAGAAATTTGGTAAAATCCCTCGTTGCACACTTCCCAAGATACTGTGGAACACCAGAAAAATTACCAGACAAGGCTCACAATCCTCCTCTTTAATAATAGAAGAATATATCTTGTCACCCGGTTACAAATGCATCTACTATTTTTAGCATTTGAAAGAGAGATGCACTTCAACAAGGTTTACAAACTCGTGACTCCCTCTTTCGGTAATTAGTCTGAAGGCAATACTTGCCCAAACAAGGTTGACTGGAGTGATAGGATCTGTATCTGGCATGCCAGTTGTTTTTCTTTCCTTTTCTGATCAACGGACGGAATGCGTTGATTCTTGTTTAAACTTTTACTGATACCTTTGAAAATTTTACATCACTAATTTTACTTGTATTTCAGCTTCGTTTGAAGTGGTGATCAACGGTGAGCTGGTCTTCTCCAAACTGAAGCAGCGTGGTTTCCCTAAGGCAGACGATGTAAGCTTTCTACGTTCATTATCATTTTTCATAGTGAGAAGAAGCTAATCTGGCCCACCATCTTTGGCCGCACTTTGGCGAAAATTTGATTCTAATTATGAAATCAATAGTACTTTTAATACATGTAATTTCACAAACGTCGTGCAAAGTAATCAAATTCCTGATAAACTTTAACGTGATGCAGGCAGACGTCCAAAAAACAAAATATAGACCACTTGTGGATCTTTCGGGGAACTAAACGGGTGTTTAATAACAGAAGGGGAGATAAAGAGGGTATTTGTTTGGAACCCTTAAACATGACGGAGATATCAGATGAGGAGGTAGAACTATATTGAGAACGCTTTATTCGCTAACGGAACTTACTGAAAATTTCTATCTCTACACTGAAAGCAAATGTTAATGTGGAGATTGTTGAAGATTAATTTTACCAATGAAAATATGTACTGTAATTTGAAATTACTGGTTTGATATGGTATTTGAAAGAGTATCGGTATTTTTGGTGGGTATTGTTCCTTACATCTAGCAGTCCTTAGTATCTAAGCCAGTTTTTTTTTAATTACTATAGTTGTTTTTTTAAATTTACATTTATGCTGCATTCTTCTCGTTGTGCCTTAAAGTACTGAATTCATTTCTGTTTCTATAACATGTGTAAATTATTTCATATCATTGCAGGTGATTGAGAGCATCCGAGCCGCTCAGAAAGGTGAAACCCGTCTTATCACCGAGTCACAGTCCTCAGGATGTTCCACTCTGTAACTTGAGGACCTGGAAGTTTGCGCCACACCTCGCCCTGATGCCAGTGTCACCTCTTTTGTAAAAACCAACAATGTTAAAATTTGTATTAGGTAAAAGAAAAAAACAAAAAACAAAACATGATATCTGCCCCATCCCCAATGATGTTAACTTTACTAAAACCCACTTGTTGCTTCGCAGTACGAACGCCACGTGCCAGCATGCTACCCATAGCTCAGAACGTATTTTCTGCAATAGAAGAAGTGCAAGATTGTTATATATAGCAAATTAAATTTATGCGTTCTGCTGCATTTAATTTGGAGATTTGTTGAAGGGCTCAAATATTTACACGCAGTTATTGGACTTTTCTGTTGGCATGTGCACAGAATTCTCACAAGATAGCTCATTTCCAGTGTGAAGAAAAAAACTGAAGCAACATCTTTATGGTTTTTTGTTTAATAATTTAGAAAAAGTGAATTTGACTCAGGGATAGAACAATGCATGTGGTGCATACTGCTGTTATCTAACTTTGGTTTCAGCCATGTACGGTTTTGTACCAGATTTTTCGTTGTGTTTAGAAGCTGTCCATGTTCAAATTACTGTAAATATCTGCAATCAGCTTCAAAGTTAATGATGTAGCCTAATGGTTTATTACCACCGGCATTATAAAGCACATGCAGCTCTAAAATGGCGTTCAGGTCAGACGCAGCTGGATAGAGTGCGACAGGCTAATCATAACTAATTATACTATTATGTAGCATTGTGTCCTGCTGCTGTACACCGCGAAAATTTAGAAGCAATTTGACAAGCGCCCCAAGCCCTTGATTTCGTCATTTTGAAAACTCATCAAGCTCACATATATTGGTACAAAACGTGTATTATGGTGTGAAATCAAAGTTAAATTGAACTGACCTTCCTTTGTAGTCATATAGCTTATTCCTTTCATGTTATATCTGTTCTGGTTTTGATGACGTCATGTGTCATAACAATGTGCGGCACATGACTGACAGAACTCAAACCAGCTGGATCTAATCGGTCGGGAATGACTTTTATGGCTGGGGTATGTATGGTCAGATTTATTATTATGTGACACTTTATGATAATTTAATGTTTGTGGCGTTTGTTTGTAAGTATTTATATAGTGGACTCAGATTTATTTGTGTTACCAATGATTATTATTTTCTTCTGCCTTTTAAAATCTTTTTCTACAATCTCATTTTAGTTTAATTATTGTCAGCAATACTGCACATAGCGTGAAAACCCGTCTTGATCTAAAGAACAATATAGGATACATACAGTCAAGACAATGTACATATTTTCTTAGTGAGGGTGCCCAATGGGATTTCAAGGGGGTAAGCGAGAGACAATTTGTAGTGCCAAGTATGTAGCTGTGGTGATTGTCAATCTTTATTTTTGTACTTGAAAATAAAACTTAATTAACTTGGTTTTTCTCCGGGTGGAGGGGGTGTGGGGAGGGGGAGAGGAAGTTGGGATAAAGAAGGAAAAGGTGTCGTCAGGCTTTGAAGATGTGAAAAATACAGTTTCTTAATAATAAGTTCTTGATACAATACTGTCTTGAATGTCCTTGTGGCGCTGGTTTTCAACATTCTACGCTTTACAGCTGATTTTTAATCTTCTGAACTTTTTTTTTTTTTTAATCCGCTCGTGTAACGATTAGCTACAGACAACCAGGCAATATTTAACATGCATTGTCTTATCATCACTGATCAGCTGTATACCCACAATTTGTAATATGCATCATATGAATTCAAATAATGATATGGCAGTCAGCCAAGCCATAAACAATAGATAGTCTGCCTGGATACAAATATTTATATTTTTTATGCTTGAATCTAAAGTCACACGCTAAGAGAATAACTAAATCTATGTGTTGCAGTTAAATGTTACACTGTCCAGGAATCTTTGAATGAAGAATATAACTACACAATTATTGTTATACGGCAATGGATTGTTGTAAAAAATCCATAATTTCTAGTTTTTAATTTCTAAGTTGCAAAATAAAAGGTGCTGTATGATTGTTGACTACTTCATTCTCCTTTGTCACTATTATTTTTCTCACTGTTTGTCATTCTTTGCTGTTGTCGCTAAAAAATTGAAACATGATACAGTGTGAAAGCTGGCGACTTTTTGTATTTGTGTGTCACTTTGAGAACCAAGTTTCACGTAAACTGATGCCGCAAACCACTCTTTTAGTTCTGCATTCTGTCCAGCCAAGCACAATCACAGATGTCGGCTCCACTATTGGGAATCAGTTTCATAAGCAACCATGCACAGTGTTTAAAATGGGAAAACATAAATTATTATACTAATAATCGGCTTTTGACTTGTCAATCAAGCTTGTCATCATCCTGAAATCATTGCCCGGATTAAATCCGCAGGCAAAAGATGACAAGTGGTATAGGCACAGTTCAGGTCCAGATTCGGAGGGGAAGGGGAGAGGAGGGAAAGGATCGTTTATCTGACCCACAAGAAGAGAAGGGAGAATATATTTTTACTTTAACAGCCCGAGGGACACTATTAGTATTACGCCCTTGGACAAATAAGCTTATTTTGGGGGGGNGGGGAGGAAAATCACGAGGCTAACCATTTGTGGATCTGTTACGCCAGCTCATTCTCACTGCACAAATCTCACTGTGGTGTAATCTCTATCAGGCGCCATTCGCCAAACTGTAGGTGGATATACAGACCTACTTGCTCACGTTTTGCCTCCAGCGTTCATTCAGAAGGTATTCCTGTGAAAGGACTCTCGACTGTCCTCGGGATTACAATCGTTGTGTGAAAGTTGTGATCCTTCTTCCTCCGCCAAACCCTGACTTCTGAATCGTATGTTGCGTCTTGTGACGTGAAGAGCATGGTGCATCTAGTCTTTGAAATGATAAAGCTTATCCAGTGTTCTGTAGGCAGGGAGGCTGACGAAGCATTTAATGCATTAGCTAACCAGGTTAATGTCTTCAAGCTTCACGCACTTCTCGGGCCAGGCGGCGAGAGAAAACCATACCACACACATCGTGGAGACCCTTGTCGAGGATCCTGGTTCCTCAACCATTTTTTCCCCAACTTCAATCTTCCTTCCTTTACTGCCCTGTTTCGAGGGGAAAAGGATGTCACGCTCTCTGAAGGTTGTGAGTATTATTCACAAAATTACGGTTCATTTTGAATTTAGTGTGGGATAGTGAGAAAAGACGGAGTTTGAACCATTGCCTGGAAATTTCTGAAGTGGTGTCCCTTGCCGTGCTGAACAACCAGACGAAGAAGGGAGTAGTAAGCAAATAAACTTCAAACTTCAAAATCGATAGCCTCAGAGGGTGGCACCCTTTTTTTTAAAATGAATATCGTTTGAAGGTTCAGCAAACTGTCAGCAGCTCATCTCTACACCTCACCAAGAACTGCACTTTGTTCGGCCTGTGTCGGCTGTGTGGGATCGCCCATTTCTTCCAGAGTTCACTGGCACGTGGAGGAAGTCATCCCATCTCGTCTGCGGCCTCCCTACCTTTCCACCGGTCTACATTAGCTAAAATTGTATCATACCACAAGTTTCGGTTTTCTCTTTCGTTTTGACACCATGTTGGGCAGCATAGTGCATGAAGACCGCAAGCTTTCCTGATCAGTTCCACCCTTGTGAATCCCATCTACCATTTTTGTTCTATAACAGTAATAACAGTAGTAGCAACACCACCACCACCAACAACAATAATATCAACATACCAATAATAACAACAACAACAACTACTACAAAGCGAGCTTCCAACCAAAACATGTGTTTCATGCTCCTTTCAACGAAAAAACATATACAGTATATTATCATTTATATCAAACAAGACTAACACCCCATTTTACAAATTATGGGCAGGCAGGGAACGCACCAGTGGGGAATACCTAGCGCACCAGAACGCATCATAGACGAATGCATTAGACTCCGTGAAAAAGTTGGACGATTGGCGAATGGGGCGGATTGAAAAGATCTATCGGAGATTGTATTTCGTTATATTATTATGATTTGACCTGGGCCATTTTAAGCCAGGTATATTCATGAACTGTTACACCGGTGGTCACGCGCATCTCTGAATGACTAAGCGCTTTTTTTATTGTTTACAGCATGGCACCTGTAAAGGTTCACGTAGAATATTGGTAAGACGGCTTTCTCTAAACTCTAATAGCCGATTGATGTTGTTATGACAGCATAGCAGTGTCTCCATGCTTGGCTTGGAGTTTTGTTTTATTTTTTTGCTTGTGATAGGGTTTGAAATACATGCGACGTACATGTAAAGAGATAAGACAACAGACTGAAACCATACTCATAGGATATAGACTAAGCCTAGGGGAGAAATCTAGAATCAGTATGTCATTATTTTTTTGTCATGATGCCATAGATCATATGAAAGGATAATGCTCAGATTTCAAGAAACACTTTATAACGCGACGTACATGTTTGTAATTCCGATTCCGTATGTAATATTACTTTGAATCAGTTTCATTCGATGCTTAGGATAGATGAAGTAGACTAAACACTGGTGCAGAAGTGGAAAATAAGGAATAAGATTCTCATTTTTCAGTATGCGGCACAGAGGAAGTATGTGAAGTAGAGGTGAAGGAGAGGCAGGAATAACATTAGATATGATTTAGTGTAATTAGAGAAGGTGAAGAAATCTTTCTATTGTCTCTACAGAAAGATGATGAATACATACAGTATTTTGAAACTTAGACTAGTCTACATGTAAACAGCAGGTTACAGAACTTAATTTTCTGTGAGTGTGGATTTCTGAGTGGTAGACAGGAATTTTCACAATTTTTTTAATCATTCCAGTAAACTGAGATGGCTTACACACATGAACACGGGGAAGCTTAGGCACTCAAGTGTAGGGCGCTGCATAACTCTGGTGCAAAGACTATGTGAAGTGCATAAAAGGCTTTGATTTTGAGAAATGATACTGTCAGTAATTGTAGGTTTTTTTCATCTTTTTCAGTGGCGGATGAGGTTATGGACCTCGGTATCAGGAGTTGCGACGGGCTGTCCTGAAGCACTTTCCTGAGTCCGAGGTCGACATGGTAGGAGAGGTGGGGCGTAGAAGTAAGTAGAACTTTTTGTAGCATTCACATTCTTTACCTTAACAGTAACAGTGTGTTGAAAATCATATCTCCTCCCACCTTTGACTTTTACAGCAGTAATTTTCTCGACTGCATGAGTGCATGTCCAGCATCACATGGGTGATGTTGACTGATGGATGTGGAAAGTGTGAACATATTAAATTATTATGTATTATTGAAGTTTTAGATTGTGACGTGATTTCCATGTCAGCTGTCTTTTTCCTACTGGTAACTGATATGATAATATTATTAATATAGTGCAGTCCGCTAAAAGTGAATGGCTTAAGGACCAGAAAAAGTGTTAAGGACTGGTAAAAGATGTTCAAGTCAGCTGGAATTCACATTACCCAGTTCTATGAATGGTTGACAAAATGAAGAGAGTTGGTGCAAATAATACTGTTTCATGTCAAACCCTCTGGTAAAATTTACATCACCATTTTTATTTCAGCTTCGTTTGAAGTGATGATCAACGGTGAGCTGGTCTTCTCCAAACTGAAGCAGGGCGGTTTTCCTAAAGAAGAGGATGTAAGTCTTCTACATTTATGTGCCTGACAAAATTATCTAGATGCCAGTAGGGTTCACTTTGAACTACAGGCTTAAAACAAAAAGGGGCAACATTACCAGGTCAGAAATATAGTTCATCAGATTTTGCAAGTTGAACCTTTTCAAGAGCATGTCCCAAAAGGATTTCACTCAATTCTCTCTCATAATACTGTTACATATTTTAAAATAAACTTTTCTGACTTTTCTAGGTATGTTGAGCTTAGAATTTTAAGAAAGGTGGGAAATTTCACTTTGTATAGCCATACCATCCTTGTATTCAACTTTACCATGTTGCAAAACAAAACCTATGTTGTTGTAATCTTCTCTAGACTCGGAAAGCTAGCAAGCAGAAATACAGTCGAATCCGCTAGAGTCAAAATCACTGGGAACGTAATAGGGGGTTTGAATTACCAGAATTCGAATTACAATTTTAACTAGGAAAGTACAGTACTCCAATATAGCCATGATATTTTGATTTATGGTTACACCATCTCCACCGCAGGGCAAAATTTTTACAAGGTCACCCCCTTCTAGCCTTGCTTTTTTAAGATATTTTTCCGAGTTCTGAAAAAGGCCATTTGGATGATGTGTTTAAGGAGCAATAGCCATGAGGAAACCTGTGAGGAAAAAAACATGTCACCTCGTCATCTGTCCCTCTCTCGAATTGAAGACTTGCTTGTGTGGTTTACTGCCCTCTTTCTTTCTCAAATTTTATTTCCCTACAAATCATTTATTTTGATAGTTTCATGCATGCTTTCAGCGTTTTTTATCATTGCAGTCAATGTTTCAAATTTCTATTCGGTCTACCAGTAGAGATCTACTGTGTTAACGTTTACTCTGCTGCAGTTTATTCTTAATCACTAAAGGTTATTTCTTGCTTTCATTCTGCTATAAGGCCGAGATTAGTGTTGCTTGTGCGGTCTGTTTGTGGTCTGCAAGCAATAAATGATAGAATCTAGATGGACCTCCAGATTTTCTTTTGTCTCAGACACACATTTTCTGTAGTGTGCGATCATAGGCCTAGGTCTAGAAAACCATTTGTTTTTTAATAGTAGCAGTGTAGGCAGCTAATTTGTGTTGTGTACATCAAGTAGTGCTGTGTCACTGAGTGCGTGATTCTCGATCGATATTTTACCCTTGCACACCCACCAAATAATCCCCCTTAATCAGTCATGGAGTAATGCTATACCTTACCGTGATTTTGCACAAGCGGAAGAACGGCGAAGGCAAATTTACCGGTGTGATGGTCTCTGTTTGAATTAAAAAACCCACAATGCCGAGTTCAAATAACAGGGATACCTTTACTATACGCAAAGAAGAAAAGAAATCTATAACTTCATTTCCCATCCATTTAAGTAGAGAAATTCGACTAATCCGAGTTTGAATTAGGTGGATTCAACTGTACATTTGTTTACAGTCAACTAGCACAACTTTCTAACCTCATCATCACTGGCCAGGATCAGCTGATTAGACCTATTGCTTTAACTTCAATTCACCATTAATGTTCAGCAACATTCCTTAGTGGGTACAGTTATTCCAGTGTATTGGACTCTAAAACTTTTAAAAATTTAAAATTTGATCTCTTCCGAATGTGGTAGGAGCTATGGCAAATTCTACCCTTTTCATCTCCAAGAGTCTTCAAAAATCACACTGAATCTTTAAATGCCTCCTTAGCCTTTGGTTTGCAATAAATTACAGTACATGATTTCAGAGAAAAAGGAACAGGGATTTAAAATTATGCCATTGTTAGTAAGGTCCTATTGCATCTGAGGCTGCAGTCGTTAGTAAGGTTCACTGGGCACTTATCATGTGGACTCTGTTGTGCCTTTGGTGCTTGACCACTGCCTGAGTACTCAAATGTATTTCTGTACATGTACTTTAATGGTGCTCTCAAAACATATTTCTACATTGCAGGTAATTGAGAGCATCCGAGCTGCTCAGAAAGGGGCAACCCTCCAAATCACTGAGTCAGAGTCCTCAGGATGTTCCATTCTATAGAATGAGGACCTGGAAGTCTGCACCACACCTTGCCCTGATACCAATGTCACCTTTTGTTTTGTTGTTGTTTTTTTTGTTGAGAAAGTCTAGTGATATAGGCCAAATTTATTGCCAATACTTACAGTGCCTACCATTTATTGACCAATATTTAATTTACATAACACCATCTGGTTCATCCTAAAATGAGCTACCAGCTGCTAGCACTGTGTCTGTGACATAAAAAGTACAGAAATTTGGAGCAGTTTACATCTATCATGTATGTATATATTAATTTTTAGAATGCTAAAAATAATAAAAGGCTAAAATATATTTCACTATGATTAAGTAAGGTCTTAATAATCATAGATAGATTGACAACAGTCACATCATACTGCTCTTATCTGGCTGTGATGAAACAACAGGGAGTATCCTTCTCCTAATGTAATCAATTTGCAGTATTTTTTTTTTATTTGGCTCAGGGACAGTACATTATGTGGTGCATACTATTGTTCTTTGACTTTTGTTTTAGCTAAGTACAGTTTTGTTCCAATTTTTTTTTTATTGTGTTCCAGAGGCTGCTCATGTTCATGTTTAACACACTTCAAAATGTTTATCATTCGTGTAAATGCTGCCTTTTATTACAGCTAAAATGAGTAATGATGGACTAAATTACCATTGTTTATTCCATTGCATGCTTTCATGATACATGTGTTTTGAGGGTGAAAGATACTCATATTGAATCACATGGACTCTGGAAACACAACCACAAGGAGCTTAGGAATGGGCACTCGGATGAGATAACAACAAGGCTGCTTAAAATGAGTGAATATCATGTGTTCTATTTATCACAAGGCTCCTAAAAGATGAAATGAAATTTATTCAAAATATTACCAGCTTCCTCCCAACCCGGTTGGTTTGAAAACTCTCGTATTGACAAAGACTGGAACAAAACTTGTACAATGGCTTCAAACTTGAGTCAACCTGACCTTCCCAGAAGTCATATGACTTATTCCTTTCAACTTATATCTGATCTGGTTTTAATGACGTCCTGTGCCATAACTGTGCGGCATGTGACTGACATACTTCAAACCAGCTGGATGTAATTTGTTGGGGACAACTTGTATGGTGGAGGTAATTATGGTCAGATTTTTCTTTACTGTGATTTTTTTTTTTCCTCACCTTTTGTTGTTTTATGCTCAACTCTGTGTGTTTACACAAGACAATTTTTTTGTAATTTTTTTTTACAATGTTCACAATCTCACTTTACTTTAGCATTAAGACATCAGTAGCACAGAGCATTTAAAGGCACTGTCTTTACTAAGAATAGCAGCCAAGGTAATGCCTTTATTGTCTTTGCAGTTGATGTAGGCCTACCCAGTGGGATTCCGGGATGCAAGAGGCAGATTTGTGTGTCACAAATCTTTTTTGCTAAATAAAAAGTGTAGTTTCTGTATTTTTTTAGTAAAATTTTTACCTTTTCTCAGTGCATTCAACCTTTTAGTTTTACTGAGTATTCTCAAAGAACAAACACATGTTTATAAATTTTGTACGAGTTATGCTTCTGAAATGCTAAGAATGCATCAGTTATAGTTTGATGCAATCATAAATTATGGTGCTGACTCTCAAAAATGCCACAATATACAGTACACTTTACAACTTATTTTCAGTCCTTTGATATTGGTTTTGTATACAGTACTTCATGTTCTTGCCGCAGCTGGTGTGAAAGATAAGCAGTAGGTTCTTTGGGCAACATTAAACATTCATTTCATCTTCACTGATCAGCTTGAACTGGGAAATTTAAACTTCAGGGAGACAAAACACAGACTACATAATTATACATGTATATATCAGAAATTAATTTATTAGACAGCCTACCTGGATAATAATATTTTTAGTAACATGTTTTGTGTTTGAAATGAAGCTGCAGGCCAGAAGAGCGAGCAAGTGTAAGTGTTGCATTGTCCAATAATGAATGAAGAATAGCAACTGGAAATTTAGACATTTGGATAGCATTGACATAATCATGAAAATCCATAAATACTATTACTCTGGGAATACTGAAGTGTGATGATAAAGATTTGAATAAAATGTTCTCTTGCTGTTGGAGTTTTGTTGTTGCATTTTTATAACTTTTTACATTTATTACTTAAATAAATGTGTGACAGTGAGGTTCTAGTTCAAGGTACAAATCGGTGATCATGTACAGCTTCATAAATTCTCACGCCTCTGCCAAGTACAGTGTGATCTTGATACTAAGTATGCCCCTGGTGCATGGAAAAGTATGCTTATTACTGAGGTATACAGTACTTAATCTCAAGAACCACCTCTATAATTATAGAATAATAATGACTATGTAGTATGTGCATGTGAAATTCATACCTAATAACAAGGTATAGTCTACTTATTGAATGAATTTAATATCTTTAAGGTTTCACTGTACCACTGAATATTGACATTATCCATTTTTTAAAGTCTTAATTAAATTCAAATCTTTTATTAGGCCATAGGCCAACATTCATAATTTCATAAAACCGTACAAAATTAAATGAACACAATACACTGCAAAAACGCGGAAATTTAAGTTATGAAGCTGCATAGATTTTCCTGACGACAGTTTGTACATATTATGAATTTTCCCTGGGAGTTTCCATGTTATGAAGTTTATTGTGAGGTTGGTGGAATGTAATCCAGTGCTGTAGCTCAGCAAGTGCTAAAGTAACCTAAAGTAGTAGCAAATGTAACAAGAGTTGTACAAAATGTTTGCAAGTTGTCTGGTTAAATGGGGAATCTTTGGCCAGTTTTGTTTACCAATATATTTACAAAAGGTACTTTTTTTTTTAATCCACAGCTTTTCATAAAGAACAAAGCAACTGGGACTGTTAAATGGGAGTGTGGAAGGAGGAAATTGTTTTAAGTCATATGGGTGTGTTCCACTGCAATTACATGTTGATATTTATGTGCATTTATTAAAAATTTAAGGCCCCTTTGTAACACTTTGTTAAAGGCCCCTTACTACTACAGTAACTAGCTCCATGTGGCCCTGAGTTCAGCACATACTGTGAGGCATTGATGTACCAACCAACTGCTCTATTGACGTGCATAGGCCCACATCATACAAGTATTCAGTAGGGAATGATGGTTTTGTCTACGACATTTTAGACTAGATGTTCAAATCAAAAGCTGTGCTGGACTATTGCAAAACCTTTTGTATGACAAGAACAGTGGAAGTCTTTGCACAACACAATCCCATTATAAAGTCCCACCTTTTTAGTTACAGAGAGCATTCTCTGTAACAAAAGGGTTCTGATAATATACTCTTTAAATTGTCAGAGTACCACTGTACAATACATAGCCCGCCTCACTGGAAATTCCCAAATTTATACTGTAATTTCCTTTAACTCTAAGAAAGGAGTGTGCATAGACATTAGTGGGTGTAGTCATTTTAAGATGCATTGATCCAAATCCAAAATACAGTAGTACAGTAATTCACAGTAATTATGATCAGCATTACTGCATTGGTGATGTATGGGCTTTTTCCTGTAGGCCTACATGTCATATCTTATGTGGAATATTTTATCAGCAGGGGTGATGACAGAAATTCCCTAAGAACTCTCTTGGTGACCATGATATGAAAATACACTTGAACACACTTATTTCAAAATTCATCGGGTAGGCAGCCTGCCATGTTATTTCATATTAAGTACAGATGTGTATTTTATTTCATGAAAAGCAGCAAAGGAAGTAGATTCTATCTGCTTCCAAGCACAGGAACTAAGATCTTATGTAAAGAATGATACCATAATTACATTCTGTGACTGGTTAGCAAGCTTTTGTCCAACCGTGAGGTAAAATGGGTGTTGCTAACAAACAATCTAGATTAAGCCAAACTATTTGCATTTCGTAACAGGTCTGGGCTTATTTCCAATAAACTTTTTAAACTTGTTAATGTTATAAAATTAGACTTGTTAAATCTTGAGCAATAACATTAGTTTCATTTTAATAATATGTTTTTGTAATAAATGTGCTCAAATGTACACATATAGGCTACTGTAGATTTGTGTGACCAGATACAGTGCCTCTGTAACCTTGCCACAAGTAAAGTGGACCTCATATACAGTGGCGTTGGATACAACAGTACTTTGCTTACAATAAAGTTTGAGGTCCCCGTTTCTTTCCATATACTGTATATATAGCATTCAAGACACAGTGACATTCCCCTGTACTTTATACTCTTTATCCCTAATAAAAATTGACCTCGCTTTTAACCAGACTTCAGTTACAATGGCCAAACTTCCTTGTCCCAATGATCCCACCATATCCGAGGTCCACTGTAACAAACAGTAAATAGTGAGTAGACCAAGGCATCTCAACATAATTCATTCACATTCACAGACTCTGCAACACATTTCTCACAAAAACCAAATTTATTTCAGAAAAAAAAACAAGCAATGTAAGCATAAAGAACTAGTCAATGTCAAAATGCTTGAAAAACAGTTGGGGGAGGGGGCTGGGGAGGCTTTAACACATATAGACTAATACCTGTGCATTCTGCTTGCAGCACTGCTGCTACGGGCTACAGTCTGAAGCACTTTTTATCCTTCACACTTGATTGGGGGCATACTTTATGTAGCATGCATTTGTGAGGTCTTCCATTCCAATCAGTCAGATAGCTTCTCCTGCGAATTCTAGGGTAAGTCTTCAACACGTCTGGATTAACAAATACTACATCACCACAAGGAACACATTACTTACCTGTATTTTCACCAGAAATGTGTACAGTAAAACTATTAACAACATGTTTCTTGATTGACCTGGCCAAATGGTTGGTACCATCCATGGCTAATGCATCCTAACATAGATGGGCCAAAAAATGTGAATGTTGTCAGTTATATTACATGTACAAGAATCACTAATTCTGCTGAAATATAGAGCTAGCTATGAAAAGCAAATACCAATAAAGTCAATGCAACTGAAATCAAAGGAACTGGGCATATCTCTTCGGATGAAAAGGAACACCTGTTTCAAAAATAGCAGCAGGAAAGAAATATTGCCTTTTAAATAGCCTAGAATGCTAGATCTACATGATCAGTGTAATGTTGAGGGCAATGCATGGGCATCCAATCCTTTTTTTCCCGTTGAATTACAGTGTAAGTTGGTTAAACTGAAACAGGTTTACCTGAAAGAGTTCTAAGGTCATGCTGATAGCAATGGCCATGTGCAATGGGGGTGGGCTGGGAAAGAAGTGAGGTCTCCACGGCACTCAATGGCACGGTTCTATGCACACTTCTACTTTTTTATTCTTTCTCTGACGGCCAGTGGTGCAGATACATCATAACAACAGTTAATGATCTGGCTATTTCTTAGACATACATTTCCAGTTACTCTGATAACCTGTTCCATGAATGCCCATGTCTGTATCTCTTTACCGAACAGATTTAAAAAGTAACATGATGTGCACAGTCATGGTTTATCTCTGATTTCTGCCACACTGCTATTGGTGAAATAGCACTCCTTTAAACAGAAAGCATCTATAGTTTATCCGAAACGATTTGTCCAGTCCCCATAAGTTCAGTCTAACTGACAAACACAAACAAAGATGTAGCCTGCAAACAGACTCAATGCAGAATAACAAGAAAAAGAAAATAAGGACACAAACTGATAAATTTGTAGTTCCAGAACCCCTAAATAGCTGCTGTGTCTCCCTAATATTTTTGCCGCATAGTAAGACTATCTAATGTCAAAATCACTATCTTTCAACATATGAGTCTTCCTTGACAGCAATGATAAGAGATGCCAATCTGTTATACGATATATTATGTAAAAAATGGTACCAAATGAGCATGCCATGCAGGTAAGAAGTGAAGTGATTGGATTGTTACAGTGAACAACACAGGTCGGGTAATTATAAAAATCTCTATCATGCCTTGATGATTGGTAAGAACTTGAGCAATGGCTTAAATCTTGTATGAATACTATTCTATGTAACAGTTCCATCCATAAAGAAAAAAAAAAATATTACCACATTCAAAATGCTGTTATCAAGAAATCTCTATGGCCCAGTGAAAGTGGAACAAACTCACCGTAACCCTATAGTATAATGGTGGATCAAATTCCATTAAAAGAGTAAACCTTGTGAAAGCCTTAGAGACAAAAAGTAAATTGAAAATGATAAAAATTATTTACACTAATTACATCAAGAATGATGGCATTACACATGGATTTGAAAAGTTCATTTCAAGCCTGTCATGAAGCCCATTTTCAGTTAACTGTTTCTATTTATTGCCCATCAAAACAGTAAGGGGCTTAAGATGCACACAGAATAGCTCCCTTAATAAACAGTTGAATTCACTCACATGCAAAAATTGGTAACACCTGATAGTGTGGACAATATTTTTTCACAATGTCAGTGCTAAGCCACACCATACCTCACATGGCAGTAACAGAGTACAATACTGTACATACTACACCACTGATGCAAGACCAAGTGCAATTCACTCCTGCTTGCTTCAGGTTTTCAGGCAAACAAAATGCCTTTATTTGTACACCCTTTATTTTTAGTGCACACAATCCGACGTTGTTTTTCTCTACACTAAAGGTGCAGCATAATCACTTGGTAAGGGCAGCACTCAATTTTCAGTTACTATCCCTTTATTTGACAGAGAAATAACATACAATTCATATATCAAAACAGACCCCTTTACATACTGATACCACCAAAAATTTGTGATTTGGCAGATCATGGCCTGAAAGCAGAACTTCTCACTATCCTGAAATTTTTTGTGAAGTTTCCTTCAGCCTGGTGATTTCTTCAAAGCTGATTATCTCTTTCAAGACAAATGTCACTCATTAGCTCTATCTGTCATTCATCCTGTAATCTTCCACCATATCCCTCACTATTCATCTTATCATTTCATTCAACATGATGTGCACCATCCAGCTGAACAAGTTCACTACTCATCCTCGGCATCCATTTTGTCTTCCATGCCAACCATTGTGAACTCCATGGAATCTTCATCCTCCTCCAAACCTAAACTCAACCCTGCAGTGGGAGGGGCTTCAGATTCTGAAGAGAGAGAAAGAAGCATACCAAATATTATACTCTTGGATTTAGTTCCATGTACAAAACAGAACTTCCCTCCACACTTTAGAGCTTAGCAATATGAGTATTCTCTCTTGTCAGTGACTTCTGAGCATACTAAGCCAACCGTAAAGCAAGTAATCAAGCAACAGAATGCCCTAACAACTATCCCTAAAACTTAACAATTAGATTGCCTTTCTTAGTAAATTGTTGTGGTAAAATAAAAGGTACAGTAAGGTCTTGAGGAAAAGGAAAGGGATGGGCAGCCATTTTCGAAACAGATACAGTTTTAGCTCCAGTTTCATCTGTGGGTTCCATTTCAGCAACTGTTCTAGATTGAACAGTAGGTTTGGACTTATTGAATGTGAATAAAATAGTCAAGTTCATGGCAATTCTGACATAGGCTATGCCTTGCTATAAGACTGTCATGTTACATGAACAAAAGATTGAAACATCTACAGCAAGCTCAAAATCAAAAGCCAAACCACTTCCAAAGAAGGAAAATCATCCACAGTTATGACTTCAGGAAACAGGATAGATCAGCACACATACAGTATATTTATTACTATAATGCAAACAGTAATATAAAGCAAAATATCCGAAGAAATTCATTTTGATAACTGTACAATATTAAGTACAGTACGTATTATGCAGTCACCATGTAAATGCTCCTGAATAACAGGAATATTAAATTATACTTGCATTACTTTCCTGTATTTAATAACATCCAAATGATTTCTTCTAGTCAAGTCTGTTTAAACTGAACATGAATCTTTGATCCCATGGATTTCTTTTGAACCCCTGTTCACTGTACATGTACTGACATCTGCGTAAATGATTCCACTCAGGTTGAAGTAATCATAGATGTGTATGTCCTCAAATTTTGACCACAGCTGCTATGATGCCATTACACCATAAACGTGCCAGACTTTCTTGGATTAGTAGAGGTATTGTTTCCAGATTGGTAAGTCAATATCAAAACACAAATAAAGAACATCAGGGAAGTGAGAGGGCACTGTTTCCACCATTACACTGTACGAAATGTCACAAAAGTATGCTTAAGCCACAAGAGAAGCTGTGGGACTGAAAGGATAAGTCAACTTGACAAGATTGTAGCGCACAAAGTGTTGAACAGACAGCAACAACAAAGAAATTTGTCTTATTTTAGATACAAGGTTGATTGGGCCAAAAAAAAAGGGTGGGGGGAAGGGAGGGGACAAAGGCAAAAACAAAACCAAAACAGAAACATCAACATGACATAATGACAAAAATATCATGGGTAAAATGTGAACAAGAAAGACAAGTATGTTACAGTATAATAAATGATGCCAGCTATAGATGCAAATGAAATTGTAGGCACGAACACAATAATAAAAAAACAAACATATCAATGCTACAAACAGGGGAGACTGCTAAGCTGTGAGGAATTAGTATAAAGAACAATTCTGAAAAGCAAAGGTCGACAAAGTAAACTCCTCATTCTCAATGCAAAGTGATGAATCTTTAAGGTTTTATACAGCACAACTGAGCACTTTGCAATGACAGCAATACTTTTTACTTCTACCTAAATTCTGAAACTCCTTTCATAATGTCTCTCTGTCCTATCCACTTTACATTAAATGCCCTTTAAAAGTTCGCTCTTCAAATACTACTGGCTGACAAACAACTTAATGTTCACCCTATCAACCTTTGAAATTCATAGGATGGTGAAGACAGGGAGTACAAAAGAAACTGATAGTAAGTCAACCTACCTAGTTCTTCTCCTGACTGCTCATTGACAGACATCATCATGGAATCCATTGTCTCCTCAACCTCACTGACCACACCTGACATTGGGGGATCCCTACCCTGACCACTTGAATGACCATGGCTTGGCTGTGGAGGTGTACCGGGTGCCTGAGCCTCCTCAATAGCAACATCTGCACTGCTGTCCTTTTGATCCACATTAATGCTAGTGTCCTGAGAAGCCACATTAGTGACAGTGTCCTCAGCATCTACAGAGGTCTTCTTGTCAACATCTAGGGTTGTACTGGTACTGCTGGCTACACAACCATACTCAGAGTTGTCCTGCAGTTCTGGCAAGGCTTCTGATGCTGCTGGTTGGGCTTCACTGCTCTTATCACCATGTACATCTGAACCGATCTTTTGGGGAAGCTCCTGAAGACCAGAATCAGTCTCATCCACTGACTCAAAGTCATCTGTAGGTGGGCCGGCTGTGTCAGCAATGCTGTCTATACTATCTGCAAAATCTGGAAGTGGCAAGAGGGCCGGGTCTTCAGTTTCCTCTGTTATAGTGGCCTCACTGTCTGAATCATCTGCATTCTGAGGTTTTGATATGGCTGAGTGAGTAAGACTTCCTTCAATGCTTTTTTCTCCATCTGACATCAAAGAAAACATGCTACGATCAGCCTCCCCTTCGCTGCTTCCCACTGGCAAACTTTGAACAGGACTGTCCATTTCTGCTGAGGCCTGTAAGGATAGCAGATCTTCTTTACCTGGCTCTATGTTGGCTACGACAGTGGGCTGAACTAGATCACCTGCTCCTACATCCAGGGAAATTTGAGCACCTGTATGTTTTGTTGTACTGTCAGGATTGGGAAGCTGTAGCACAGTTTCTGACTGAGACCCTTGTTCATATATGCTATCTTTAAAGTTTGCATTGTCTATCATCTCTTGTTGAACTGACTTCACTTGTTCTCCTTCAGGGCGAGCCTGACACTCTAGGTTCTCTATGTCCATCGAGAAGCCTTCTTCATCATGAGAATGTCCCGTTCCAGTTTTTAAGCTTTTTTCATCAGCAGATACCATTTCAATGTCCATAACTTCATCACTGTCAACATGGAGATCCTCCTCCTCTTTCCTAGTTCTACTTCTTGTCTGCCGCCCACGGCCCCGACCTCTCCTTGTTGTTCCACCCCTACGACTCCTTGTCTGTCTGGTTGGTGAAGGCTCTTCCTCTGATGGAGCATTCATATCTGCATGCTGATGTTCTTCAGATGGTGAAGACAGTGGGAAACTTTCAGCTGATGCTGAATCTTGCTGCCTTGTTACATCGCCATCACTTGTAGGCACCAGATTATCATCCACATCAAAAACAGCAGCTCCTATCTGAGCCTCTATTTTAGCCTGGGCAACAGCTGCAGCCCTCCTGCCCCTGCCTCTTCCACGACCACCTGCTTTCTTTCCTCTCCCTCTCCCTCTACTGCTGCTGGATACCTCTGCTATTTCATCCAGCTCTTGAGGCTGCTCCACTTCAACAGCATGAGCAATGCATTCACTATCTTTACTTTCATTAGCTTCATCTAAATCTTGGGGTTCTTCCTTTGCATCACTACAGCTGGGTTCCACTGTAATGAAAATACTCTCTTCATTATCTCTGTTCTGAGATACATTTTTGGCAGACTCATCATTTTTTGCATTGCCTGATTCAGGCTTTTGCATCAAAGATTTGTCCTGTATGTCATCTTCATGATCTTGGCTTTCCTGCACTTCAACTAACTGATCTTCACTCATGTCCTGATCCTCTTCCTCATCTGTGACTTCAGAAAGGACAATCATTCCACCATCCAACATCAGCTTAGCTATGTCATCTCCTTCCTCTGTGGCCTCTTCTTTCTGCTTTGAACCTCTGGTAACACGCTTTCCACTTCTTGACACAGCAGTAGCAGCCTTTTTCGGTGTCTTTTTAGCTCCAGCTTTCTTTGCTACAATACTTCTGTCAGCAAGATTAATTGCAGAGTCTTCTGAACTAACAAGAAAAGCTGAAATGTCACTATAATCATCAGTCATTTTGGCTGTGACTTTACCCTTGGGAATCCCTTTTTTTGTCTTGACTTCTGATTTAGATGGAGTTTTCTCTTTAAATGATTTAGTTGCATCTGCTTTTTCATAAGAAGCTTCATTTTCTACAGCAGTATGTAATGTCTCCTTCACTGGTGACATAGTTTCAGAGCTATTTTGAGACTCCTTTCCTTCTATCACATTCTCTTCCTGTGAGGCTACTTTCATTTCTGTATCATGTGTTTCATTTTTTCCAGTTTCATCAGCTTTTGCATTTTCCTTATCCTGTGGGGCGTTCTTTTGGTCATCCCCAGTCTGTGCAACTTGTTCCTCCCCAGTCTGACTTTTCTGTTCTTCCTCAGTCTGGGTTATCTGTCCTTCCTCCATTTGGGTCTTCTGTTTTTCTCCAGTCTGGGTTACCTGTTCCTCTTCTGTCTGGGTCTTCTGTTTTTCCTCAATCTGGGTTACCTGCTCTTCCTCAAACTGCGTCTTCTGTTTTTCCTCAGTCTGGATTACCTGTTCATCTCCCACCTGAACATGACTGCTCACAGTATCACTAGGTGCTCCACTTTCAACTCCTTCCCCAGAATGAGCAGTTGCCTCATTAGCTAAGCCAGCTTGTGACTCCGTGCCTTCTTTATCTATGGTATTCTGTGATTCATCTGAATCATCAGATTCCTCTGAAGAGGATGTGTCACTCTCAATTCTTTTCTTTTTTACCCACCCATCCTCAGCTTTCTTTTCTTTCATTTCTTTCTTCTGCTTTTGCCTCAACAGCTTTATTTTTTCCCTCTCCAGTCTGGCCCTGATTTCTTCCTGGATTTTCTGTTCCATTTCAGGGACTGTCTCAGACTGAACAGTAGGTTTGGGTTTAGGCCTACATGACACATTCTTGTTGAGCTTGGCAAAGAGTGTATCCAAAGATTTTGGTTTGGATTTTTTGGTGCTGTCCTTTTCATCTGGTATAGGATCTTTTGGCAGCGGAACATCAGCTACAGATGGGGGAGGAACAGGGATGGCCGATAGAGGTTTCTCCTCTTCAGCATCAACATCAATTCCCATCATCCTCTTCTCTTCATCCATCTGCCTTTTCTCCTCTGCTTGCACTTCCTGCAAAGATTTCACAGTGGATACTTGACTAGACTCACAGGCTTCTGACTTCCCAAACAGACTTGGTCCTTCTGGTATCGGTATGTCTAACAAATCTGGTATAGGAATGACTGATAAATCTAGCTCTGGACCTACAACTACAGGAAGTTCAGTCTTCTTGTCTTCTTTCTTGTCAACCTTGATGTTCAAAAATGTATCCAAGGGCTGATTGTCATCTTCTTTTGTTTCCTTCATATCGACCATAGAGCTTTTTCCACTGCTTGGAAGAGATGTCCATGGGGGAAGAACACCTGAAGGTTTACCTGTCAGTTTGGGAACTTTGCTTTTCACTACTGATACACTCTCTTCTTCTTCATCATCCAATTCCATATCAACAACCTCAATGTTGTCCTTCTCTTTGCTCTCATCATCTGACTCGGCATTGGAAGTTTTTCCTGTCACTCTCAGGTGCTTTTTCACAGACTTTGTCTTAGGGGCCTGGTCTTTGTCACTAGGTGTTTGAGCCTTGTTACTATGTGTTTGCTTAGTACCAGCCTTTTTCTCTGAAGACTTTGGTGGTGGTGGTGGAGTGGGAGGTGGTGGTGGCTGAGTTACTGTTTCCGTGTGTTTCTTTGCAGTCAAGCCTGCAGCTTTCTCTAACAGAAGTTTCTTCTCATACATTGGATTCAGCTTGACAAATTCCTGAGGACATAAGACATTCATGACAAAATGAATAAAAGTTTTTGACACCTAATTGCCTAGACAAATGCTTATGTGGTATTTGCAGTGTAAAGAAATAAACTTGAGCTCATCAACAGAGAGTGGATATGACCTGCCTCATCAAAGCAACACTGAAAGAAAAGGATATTCTATTCTTACCATTCTAACAAAAATTTGTTGATTATTCTGAAGTAAAGAATCCTTTTACAGGGACTCAACAGAGAGATAATGCTAAGGTTTTTTTTTAACAAGAACAAAAAAATATTTATAGGATACGTATCTGACAATAAGAATCATGAAAATAATTTAATAACAGTGTAATGAGGCTGAACAACAAACTGTATAATTAACTCCTTCACACTGTCAGGTGTGGATACTCCGCATTTTCTCATCAATTCTCTCCTTTTCATCCGCACTGGACATGTGCTAAACACAATCCTTCCTGTGTACTGTTTTTCAAAAGCGGCTCTTTGATTTCAAGTTTGTCTAAGAGTGTATTAATTTTTGTAACTTGTCTTGTGTTGCATTTCACAGGCCCTCGTGATGCAAGTCGACAGGCTAATCTCATTAATAAGTCAATAAGATCACTTCAGAGTAGCTAGTTCAAGCTAAATTTTCAATATAAAAATTTCATAACTGCTTGTTTGTGTGAGAATGCTTTGCACTGATCTTCGGTGGTTGTGTCTTCATTCTTTAAAAATTTATTAAATTTTGAATTTTTGAAAATTTAGGCCTGATATGCGAGTCTGAAGCCAACTTTGGAGTGCTGAATCTCATTAATTGCCATTAAAAGGCATCAGTCTTTGTGAACACAGACTCTTAGATAGAAAGAATAACTCATATATTTTTCAGAGATATCACAGAATCATGAGGCTGAAAAAAAAAAAAGTTATAAAATCTAATTGTTCACAAGGATTCTTCATCTCCAGAATGCTCTAACACAACAAGACAGGAAAAAAAAATACACCCACAAAATTTAAAACCAATAGTATAGTTACCGTATATTTATCATAGTGGCCATCAGTCTTGAGGTGGTCTGTAGACTCAATGAAATCTCCACAAAACACCTTACACAAGGTGCAGTAAAATCCAACAACAGGGAACATCAGCTCTGCTCCTGTTGAAAAATAAGAGGCCCACATATCATTGCAATTATTGACAACAAGATGCTTTCAATACATGCATAATACCTCTTATTGTGCGTGTAAAATGGACAAATAAAACTGATCTTATCTTGTTTACTGATAGGAAATTTCTGCACCCAATTATATGAAGTGACTAAGACAAAACTCCATCCTTGTTTGTCTTTTTTACAACCGTATTCATCATTTTGCTTCCACAATGGCTGACATCAGATTAAAGGCACAATGCAGCAGAACTCTGTGATTTTCATTAATAAAGGGAACTTTGTCATTTTGGGGTGAAAAATGGGTCACGTAGGGCCAGGAAGGAAGATAAACGGGGTTTTTTCGCAATTTCCTCCCTCCATTGCTATGGAAACGCCAATTGTTTGGCCGCCATATTGGAAAATATGGATGACTTTTGCATAACTTTGAACCCTTCGATCTGGAGAACAATAGATGGTAGGATGCTGTTTCTTTTTCCATTTGAAAGATCTCTTTATTTAAAATAGAATGTCATGGGCTTTTTTTTATTTCTTGGTTGGTTTTTTTAAGAATAATTTGTTTTTAAAATGCCATAAAAAAACATTGAAAATTTTGAGAATTTTCAAGAATTTTCAACTTTAAAAAACAAAATAAAAAAAAAAACACAACCTATCGAAAACAGCCCACGACATTCTCAAAACAGAGGCTTGGAGAGTTGATATGCAAAATTTTATGTACACTGGACCAGGAAAAAAGTCAGATCGAAGGGATAGAGTGACGAAAACTGTGATTTTGAGATAATTGACGATAAAGATTACTCGACAAATGCATTTGAGAAAGGGTGATAATTTCCTTTTGTATCAAAGTAAACTTTTTTGAGACAGGTATCATGAAAATAACTTCAGGATTCGATAAAGGACATGTTGCTGTTTAAGAAACTGCCTTAAACTCATTTTACACAATTTTACCCCTACAGGGTGCTGTGACAAGGCCTATGTCAACATGTTAAAACAATGAAATGTGCCAAATATATACCCACTTTTTTTGCTTCACCACAGAGACATTTTCCCATATTTTCTCAGAATTACTTGAAAATGGATAGATTCTCTTTAGCAGTCCAGGGTTGAATCATGAGCTGATTTTTTGCAGATCCAGAGTACTGAGCAGGGATTTGGAACACAGAAACTATCTACAAAGCCCTCCACATCTTATAAAATGATACTCTCACACTTCACCCAGTTTGGTGGGTCCTGATTCATACTCTCCTCTTTGTCATGAAAATTTGAATTCTTTCATATCCATTAAATCAACACTCTTGGTTACCTTGACACCTTCATTCTAATTGGCAACTGCCCACTAAGGCAACTGAGTTTGAGGGGTGATCAGTGGTATTTCAACTTCCATAAAATGGAACCCTCAATTTGTTGCTTACTCTTTTATCTTTGGCAAACTTTGGTGAAAGACAACATACAAATTTCTACCTTTGATTCTTCTGCTCTGCGCAACTCCAAATTTTTTTGCTGGTGTCTTCTGTTCTTTCTTGCTGTCTTTCCATGGTCTCTTCTCATGTTCAATGCACTGAAAGACAAAGACAATCTCATGACCTAGCACAAAGAAAAGTTTTCCTGATCTCAAGAATGTTTCTCAGGATTACTGAATGTCATCCTAAATTTGAATTTTGATTTAAACATTTGTAAGATATTTCTTGCATAATTTATCTTTATTTATGCTACAAATGGTTGAAAATGGGTATAAACCCAGCCATTTATGAGGACTCGGTGGATACTTCACTTGAATAAGGTATTGGTTATAACCAGCAAATGATGTAATGCATGTCTGATGAGATAAGGGCATTTAAACTGCCAGTTTTTCTTGGACAAAAACATCTTAATTAGCTTAAGAATATTTTGGTGAAATGTTTGTAGATTATCATGCATTTGTACTTACATTAAGATGCTTTTTGCCATGAGAGTGCTGAAAAAGTTGCTCTAAAGCATTACAGGAAACGCTGCAATACTTGCACCAGTGATTTCCACTGTCATAGTATTCATAATATACTTTCTTTCCACCAGAAGTCTGAGATGTGCTGTTATCCCTTGAGGCTTTTCTCTGAAATAAAAATATGTTGACTACTTTTAATTCAGTATGAGTGCCACAAACCAGAAAAAAAATAAAAGCACACAGACACATTTCAAAGTCAGTGGCACCACTGTCAAATAATAATTCATTCCTTCCTTGATCTAAGTAGTATAAATTTACAAGGATGTCTGATCCTGATTCGTAGACAGTGACAAGAGTGATGGTGTGGTATGCAAAATCATGATTCACACTTAATATTGCATCATGTCACTCATATCAGTTAAAAATGCTTTGTAAATTAAGGCAGCAAGAATCACACTTACATTTCCCTCTTGATTTTTGGCCTTGTCTTTTTCAGATGTCTCCTCCTTCTTCACTGGTTCACCAATATCTGGCAGGCCTTCATCAGCCTTGACAGTAACTGACTTCCAGGACCCTTTGTCATTTTTTCTCACTGCCTCAGAAGATGAGGGCTTCTGTGGGGCTGCAGATGTTGGTTTTCCTTTTGGTCCAGTCGCAGTTGGTTTGGATGATTCGTCTCGAGCATGACTTGGTGGAGGGGATGATTTTGGGGGGGGTGCTGGCTCCTCAAGAGAGACATGAAAGTCCGCTGCACTAAGTCTTTTTATTTCTTTTTCCAGCGACTCTTGAGCCTTGGCATTCTGCACCAACATGGGGTCATTGGTTCCCAAGCCACTGCGTTGACACTTCCTCATAAGTTCATTCTGTTCTTTTTTCAGTTTCTCCAGTTCCAAATTCAAGGCCGAGACCTTAATTTGTCTCATAGAAAGGTTCTGCATCATTTTCTGCCTCTCTTCTGCACTGACCACTGTCATCTGTGGATGTGGTTAAACATAATATGAAGTATGAACCTACACAGCTTTGTAGCATAATGCAATAACACCTTAATTATCTTAAATCCATCAAGAAATACTGCTCCGTATCTTTGATACTTGTGCTGCCATTGTAATAATAATTAATAATGAAACCACTTTAAAACTTGATCCAGATTTTTTGTTACCATTTAATATCAAGGACAACATTTCCTTTCAAAGCAACATGTCTGTCTGCATTCATGAAATTATAATAAATCAAATCACTGATGTACATTAGTCAACAAACAAATTTACAAACAAGAAAGTACACATATAAGAAATAACATACCTTCACCAGCAAATTCTTGCGCTCCTCAGGGGAAATACTGGCTAGTTGCTCTATTGCAGCAAGCAGGTTGACTTTGGCATCATCTACATTAGTGTTTTTCTCCTCAAGCAATTTCTGTAGGTAAGCTTTCCTAACAGCTGGAGCAAGTTTAGAGACATCGATCTTGGGCAACTCCTGGGGTTTGTCTCTGCGATCGAGCTTAAACCTGCTCTGGCCTGGTTTGGTGCCAGAACTGGATTTACTGTCCTTGTATTTGCCAGAGGTCTGCTTGCGGCCCGGCGATTTACGTCTGTCCGCTGATCTCCTTCTAGCAGGAGACCGGCGCCTTTCTCGTCCTGGTGAGCGGCGTCTCTCCGGTGACCGCCTGCGCCTGTCATCTGACCTGGACCTCGACCTGCGATGGTGGGGTGATCTGGATCGTCTCCGATCACGTGACCGGGACCTATGCCTTGCCCCTGACCTTGAACTTTGTCTTTCTGGTGTTTTCTTTCTACTCTCCTTATCATAATTTCTACTCTCCTTTTCATAATAGTCATCTCGTGCAGGAGATTTTGCTTTCTCTGGAGAGTATCTTCTAACTTCCTCCATTCTACCAATGGCAGAATGATACTCATCATATGTCTGTTCTGGGTCTTCTAGCATATGCTGGCGTGGTGACATATCCCTAACTCTGTCTGAGCTCCCTCCTGGAGGTGAAGACATATAATACTGTTCAGATCGGTGACTGGCTGTTCGATACCCATCAGAAGATCCCCTCCTATCATGAAATTGTTCATTCATTGATCTATCAAACCCTGGGCTTTGTGGTCTGTCTTGGTGGTGGTAATCTTGTCCATAATAGCCATCCCTATCTCTCTCATAATATTCCACTCTCTCACTATCAAGTCTCCGCTCTTTAGACACCCTAGAGATCAGAGGTGAAGCTGATCTCTTCTGAGAATACTTCATATCTGGGGACCTTGACCCTCTGTAGGTTGGAGACTTTGACACAACTCTGCGTTCAGATTTAGCAGGGAGAATGATTCTCCTCGACTGTGTAAATGATTCAACATCATCGTCATCATCAACTGCTCTAGACATAACTCGTAGGTTTTCAACTGGAGGTCTAGCTTGAGTATAAAGTTTCTTTGAGGGAAACAAGCCACTGCTTAAATCCTCCTCTTTCCTCCTTGAGCTAAATGATGTCAACAGAGGCATAGCAGGAGGAGATTCAGTGTAATCATTGTCCTCAGGATAAAAATATTCATCTTTAGGCTCATCTCTCAGTCTCTCAGAGATACGAGATCCATTGTGTCGATCAGATAGTTTTTTGTGAGAGGTCCAACCTGGGTCATCCAAATATCGGCTCTGAGGAGGTGTAGCAGCTCTTCTTTCCTGTGAAAGAGACCTCTGTCTTCTTTCACCACCTCTCTCATATGACAGCCTTCCATCCTCTCTTCTTCTTGAACCTGGTCTATCCCATTCATCCTCTCTCTGTGGACTTATCTCCTCCCAACTTCCACGATGTCTTGATCTTTCTTGGCTCCTTCTATCTCGAGCATCGTAACGTTCAGGGCTTGATCTCACCGACGATCTATACCTGTCTGAACTGCCTGCTCCTGGACTTCTGTCTCTGTGATGACTAGGCTTGTCTTGTGCATGACCTCTTTCTCGAGACCCTCGATCACTCCATTTGCTTGGACTTGATGATCTCTCATAGCTTGATCTGTTTTTCTGGGAACTGGCCCGTGCCTCTTTAATCAGGTTTTCAATGCTGGTCTTTTCCTGTTCATTTTTAAAGAGTGAAGCTCTTACCTCTTCTACCAGATTTCCACCCTGATCCAGGAAAGAAGCAGACTGATCAACTATGCCAGTTTGCAACTCATCCTGCTGCTTTTTCTTCTGCTTAGCCAGTTCCTGCATTCTTTTTGATAAATCAAAGTTAAATCCAATGGATTGGAGAATATTTTGAACAGTCGAGTCTAGTTCTTCATTGTCTTTTTCAGCCTCCTGCATGGCTTGGCTGGCAATTGCTGCCATCTGTGCAGGAATTTTCTTTTGAAAAAATGGATCAACTTGTGGTATGCTCTGATCATTCCTTGATGGTTCTTGACTGTCACGGTTGATAGACTGCCTCCACTGCTCATACAGTTTGTCTTGAATATCAAATGTATCTTTTTCTCTCTTGAGTGTCTCTGATGCTGGGGGAATGGCATCAACAGACCAAAATGGTGTACCTGCATGTTTTCCTGCTGGCTGCGACAATTTCTCATGTCTGTCACTTTTGTCATAGAGATAACTCTCCTCATCTTCACCACCTCCATCATCATAAGATGCCAGCTGGCCTAAAGCACCTTTCGCAGCTACAGATTGCCTGCTTCTGTCCTGGCTGCCTTTCTCTGATCCAGGAGCATCTGATGTTGTTGGTTTTCCCCTAAGTAGCTGCAGTGTCTTCTCCAAGGCACTTAACTTACTTAATGGATCATGGCTACTGTCATTCTCATCTACACCACCACCACCTCCACTCCCACTTTTCTTCTTGAGTATGGACTTTGGCCTTGATGATGGTTCAGTAGAAGAGGAGGCAGCAGGGAATAGCTGGGATGGCATATTCTTCATTGAATCACTGAGAAATGCCACATTTTCAGGGGTGTTATCTCCTAAAGGATTTAATGATTGCTCTAATTTAGCTGTGGCTTTTGAGATACCAGCAAACAGAACATTTTTTAGTCTTTCATCTTGAAGCAAGGCATCAAGATTAATGCTGGCCTGCTGTGACCCTGAACCACCTCTCCCATCTGACTTTGATGATGGCTTGTAATCCTGACTGTCGTCAATATTACCATGCCCATAATCTCTAGACACCATCTCTGAGGAGGCTGAGGTATATTTTTTATCATCTGGATTGGAGTACAGTCCCCTTGCTGAATCACCGCCAGGCCTGTAACCACTGTAAGGTGGAAGATCCACAGGTGGGCCAAGTCTATCGGAAATGGCCGGACGATCATAACTTGAACCCTACATAAATTAAGAAATCAAAGACGAAATATAATAATTAATATGTCACATCTTTTGATGATTGGTTTGATTACCACAATCAAATATATATCATATAATGTTATTTTCCCCACCCAGCCTTAATTCTTGTCAAGTGGCAACTTCTGCTCTTGATAACAATTGAAAGCATTCACTATAATATGCTGGTCCTGTTCTTGAACAACCACCTAAGCATGAGACTTGAGATATTGAGGGACTGGTACTGATTTAACTGCTATTACTGTGAGTGCATGCTTTTGATCTCAACATATTTTGCTCTTGATGGACACCTTTTGATTACATCACATTTTTGACAACTCAGCCTAACTATCGCTTTCAAGGTTTAACTTACACTGTATCAAATTCTGGACAATCAGCTTAATGGAGCCTGTGCACAAGAAACTCAGTGATATGTTTTAATTTCAGTTTGACATGATTTGTCAGAATACAGTAACCCATCTTCCCTTTGTAGATACAAAATATGTGAACAACTTAATCTAAGTGGGCAAGGATGTCATTTACAATTTATTTACTAATGATATGTAGGTCTAAATCAAGACATGCAACAAAAAATTGCCTTATGTTTGGCGTGAGAATTTCCCATGAAAAGTTTTACAGGTTAATTCTTGTAATGCTTTGCTTCCATCAGACTAAGTAAGTCTGGCCACATTCACTGATGCCAGGCTATCTATACATCACGAGCACTTTCCAGCTGGACAGGATGCATTAAATTTTTGTTTATAGCTTGCTATTTTTATATATGCCTCAGTAAGATAACTTACCAACTTCTATCACTTACCGCATGAATATTATTACAGATATATACAATATTATCAAAAAAATAAGATTAAGTTCAATTATTAAGATAGATTCAACAGACCAGTAAATGTGCATCATGCATTTTACCACCCAGTGTAGTGCTGAGCATTTATTTATTGAGTATTCACTACTGAGAACTTTCTTAGCTCCTTTTGGACACCATTTTGTTTCACTAAGTCTTACTCAAGAGCACTGATACTGATAGAAATAATTCCATTCTCTGCTTCTACTAATTGGGCAATTGGTAACCCCAAGAGGGGCCCAGTCTTTTAGCTTTACTCAGACTCTCTGGTTTAGGAATTGAATTTGGGGGGGGGG
>JAWQUT010000031.1:367976-384653 GCA_033807755.1 Ellobium chinense
CTTTAACCTCCATAGGAGAAATTCCCTGATCACAGTGGTTTTTGTAGAATAACACAAAATGTTAATAGGGCCAAAAGAAGAAAAGGGCAATAGGTTCCAAAAACCTAAAAGTTACTGGCTTCTGTTGTTTTTTTTCTTCTTTCGTTCCTATAAAACAAAATGTGTTATTCTATAAATTCCACTGTGATTTTGGAATTGTTTTCCCATTGAGATTTAAGTACCACTTTGGCATGATCTTTTAAGGGGAATACAAATTGGGGTCATCACCCAAGAGTTTTCACAAATCTCTTTAAAAAATAGTCAATCGATTTTTTTCATTAGACTAGCTTTGACCGCATGCTAAGAAGAAAGGCATACCGTAACACACTTTACATTTACACTCGTAAAAGGCTTAAACTGGACCTGAAACTTGAAAACTGCAATGGATATTTTGTCTAGACCACAGGTCTTTTTACGTAATTCTACACCTTGACATTGATTGGTAGATCTCAAAAATGGGGCATTTTATACGTTACCGGATTACTTGGGTTGTACAAAATGAATGAGTTGGCCTTCTGAGAGGAGCCTGAAACCAAAATGGATAATTAATCCATATGATTTGGCCATTCCCTTCAATTCCATGTTAACAGAGTTCTATCGTATTTGTTTTTAATATTTATTACATGTAGTGTTAATCTAAAAAAAAAATGTATGATTTTTGTGAAGATTTTCTGTGTCCCTATCACCCATATCTTATATAAAACTATAGACCCACTTATAACAAAAAAAAACCCCACACAGACAGTTCCCATCCCTAATTGGCCTCAAGATCAATGAAACCAGCTTTTTCTCTTCCTCTGTTCTTTTCCTGAACCATGTTTCTTCCTCCTCTTAGAGCCAGTGATGATCGGGTCTTGTATGACCCGATGATTCTTCTGAGGAAATGGTGATCGGATCTGATAAGACCCGCGTGTTTTCTACGTAACTTTAAGCTGAGCACCCATAGTAGTTATTTTGCGCCTTTTAGATGGATGTGGAGAAAGATGGCTGCATCGAGGCTGATGAAGTTTGATGTCATTTTGTTTTTTTTTTTTTTTTTTGAGGAAGAGGGATGAGTACGGTACTCTTTAAATTACTTATAAATCATTACATTGTTGGCCTACATTAAAGTGGATAGGTCCATAGTTTGTTTCTCCGTGCAAGTATACGCATTTTATCAGTACAGTGACAGTTCGCATGTAGCCTAGTTAAGCTCATGACCTATTAACCCATGCAGCGGTGATCGACTTTAGTTACTTACTCTGGTGATCATGTCTTATAAAATCCGAGTGTGTTGTCTACAAAACTGTAAGTAGTGCAAGCTGAGTACATCTTTTAGACTATTGGGTACTGCATCCAGACTAGCAAAGTTTAATGTTAATTTGTCATATTTTGGAGGAAGAAGGTTGAGTAATCTTTAGATTAGTTATCATTTGTCCCACTTGTAAGCGTAAATTAATGTAGGTAGGCCCATGTTTTGTTCTCAGTTAATTGTTTACGCATGAGGCCATCAACCTGGAGATACTTACAAAAAAGGGGACTTCACGACTCCTTGATAGACTGCATATGTGGACTGGGATGCATGGCTTGTGAACTGGGTCGCAGCTGCCTGATGGAGAGAAAAGTCCCTCTTCTAAATTCTATTAGGATCATGGATGTCTGAACCATTTATGTCCAAGATTGCCTCATGGATATCCTCTTTCACCTGCACTATTCCAGATTTACACTGCTGGGGTGACAAGGATTCAATGTAATGGTCCAGGAGGGACATTAACATTTGTAGACGATATCCTTATATATGACTGACCCAGATAGGCAGGCAAAGTTGACAAGCATTCACGACACGATGTAAGCCATCGCTTAGTGGAGTGATGAATCCACTAATCCAGCTCACAAGACAACCTGCAACTCTTTAAATAATCACATAGTCTTGGCTGATCTCCTCGTCATCACCTTCCAGGGACATAACATAGAAAATGCAACCGAATTAAATATCTCGGGGTGACCTTTGATTGCAGCGTGTTTGTATAGGCACCATGGGAAGCAAATAATTCAGAGATGCAAACGAGACATGGCAATGCTGAAATCAACAGCAGCTGTGATCCTGAAATAGAGACGACTGGCTCTTCTGCACCATCAGTTGGTCTTAGCGTTGGTCAGTTATGGCCCCCACAGTCACCACCACAGTGTGATCGACTGGAATATATCCAGAATGAAGGTTGAATATTGTTTGGGGTGCATTAGAGTGAGAAGCCCTTATTGCAACAATAAGACATACTGGGACTCATCTCAATAAAATCTAGACATGCTTGCAAAGGTCAAGACTAATTGTAAGTAGTGGAGGCCAAAAGACAACCATTACATGAAAACACTGCTGACATCAATAGCACAGGATTTAAGAGATGATGTCATGGATGGCACAAGTAGAAAAATACTACTGAGCAGAAAAGTACTACTGCTCAGGTCCCTTCAGTAATGACTTAGTCGAGGGAGAGGACTAGGTCAACTTTGGATAGCGCATGACTGACTTCCAGAAAGTAATCATCACCCTTGGCAGGAAGTGCAGGAAGTGGGTCCATGGGAGAGTCGACCTCGAGATTAAGCAACTCATCTTATCTAATCTTATCTTTATCTTATCTTATCTTAACTCGAGAGAAGATGATGCTATCGTGGTCACTGATTGGTCAGTGCTGCGTGGCTAGAAATCAGGATAGAGCTTCTCAGTGAGAGACAGGGTTATCACCGAGTGGAGTGGAGAGTAATCAACGGCCTCTTCCGAACCGAGAACGAAGGTGGAGGCAGTCACCGCGGGTAGGCTCTGAAGTAATTCTCTGGGACCACAGTAGCAAAGGTAGTCATTGTGACAGACTCACAATCCATGCTCCTATAGGTCTTAAACGGATAGTTGCANCTGATAGGCCTACTGATGGGGCATGCAGTGGGAAAGGCGTGTCACAGTTCAATCTCCTCTCGCTCAATAGGCCTAGAGAGTTTGCGAACGAACGTAAGCGCGCGCGAGGTGATGTTTCAACTGGTTCGCACCGGTCGCGGGGTACGATGCAAACAGCACACACTGATCTATGACGTAGGCCTAACGCTCGTGTGATTCTCTGACCTGGATGTGTAATGTGTAGTAGTCAACTTCTTTTCTTATCATTCTCCAACTTGACACAGACGCTTCCTTTGCCTTCCAATCCTTAGTTCTTGCTTGTTTTTAATTTTAACTCTATTGTTTTAAAGGGAGATTACTGCATTATTTTAGACATGGTAGCCAGTCCAATGTGTGTAAATTAAATTTCTCTTGTTCTACATGGTATTTTCGTTGTACCGCCATTCTCGTTATACCGCCATTTTTTCTGTTTGCCCCTTACTTGGCGGTATAACGAGGTTTCACTGTACTACTGAGCAGAAAAGTACTACTGCTCAGTCAGGTCCCTTCAGCGAATGACTTAGTCGAGGGAGAGGACTAGGTCAACTTTGGATAGCGCATGACTGACTTCCAGAAAGTAATCATCACCCTTGGCAGGAAGTGGGTCCCTGGGAGAGTCGACCTCGAGATTAAGCAACTCATCTTATCTTATCTTTATTTTATCTTATCTTATCTTAACTCGAGAGAAGATGATGCTATCGTGGTCATAGATTGGTCTGTGCTGCGTGGCTAGAAATCAGGATAGAGCTTCACAGTGAGAGACAGGGTTATCACCGAGTGGAGTGGAGAGTAATCAACGGCCTCTTCCGAACTGAGAACAAAGGTGGAGGCAGTCACCGCCACAATAGCAAAGGCAGTCATTGTGACAGACCCACAATCCATGCTCCTATAGGTCTTAAACGGATAGTTGCAGCATGAGTGGATGGACTATTTGCTGATCTCCAGGTTTCACGGAACCACAAGGATCTATTGTCCAGGACATGCTGGGGTCCATGATAAAGAAAGAACTGATTGGCTGGCAGCTGATGCCCCTGTGGTGGGAACATTACGGATGGATAAGGCAGACATAGAAAAGTCACTGAAAGATCACCTGTTATCCGCAGACACATCAATCGAGGAGGCTGTGGCCCTCAGACTGCAAGAGTTTGTGATTACAAGAGGGCCAGGTCAAAAGGAACGGGTACAGCGAGGAAGGGGACAGGAGAGTACACACAGGGCGACCGGCACCACTGGCATCACCATAAGTCGTTTGCTTCCGAGGACTGAGCACGTATGGCTCTTGAGTGCAAAGATGTCAGTATACGCCTTCTATCAATACGATAACAGTTAGCATGTAGCCTACATGAGCTTGGGGCTATACCCCCGAATCTGGTATTCGAATACTTTTATTATGTAAGATTAATCTGTGGGTTTTAAGATCCCCAGTCCTTATTCGTGTGGGTGAGATTTGAGTGAATTGATGGGTATACGTCTTTTGTAGTAGATTAATGATCATACATTAATTATGTTGCTGGAGGACAACACAACACTTAACTAACACATAACTTAAACCTTCAAATTCCTTGAACCTTATGACATTTATAAGAATGAACAAGCTTTGAAACTATTGTGGTCCTCTCCTGGTTCACGAACAACGTTTTTTAAGTGGCAAATCTTATATTATAGCATCTAATCTTCGTCTACTTCGAACTCTGTGTCCTGGCCATAAAATGACTGTTTTCCTCACCATCGATTTCGTCTATCACTATGACTTTCCTGATAACTGTTGAAATGTTTTCTCTTCTGTCATCACCCTCCACTGTGCGAATCAAAACTTCGAGGCCAACAACTTTGCCAGAACAACAAGCAGCTAAACCTGATGTTGCTAAGTAGCGCATTAACAATGCGTATTAAAAGCCAAAATAATACATGTATTATTATTAGAACCCCTGAAGTGAAAATAATAATGGAAGCCCTCACCTACCGCTCATATTAGTCAGAGGTATGGAATTTTCTGTATTTGCTATTAAACGACTTTAGCAGCAACAAGAAGAAAATCCCAACCATCAATTGCTCTTAAAAGTCATTGGGTCTTATATGACCCAATCATCAGCGGCTCTATAATGGTGATCGGGTCTTATACTTATATGACCTGACCATCATTATTGGGGGGAGGGGGGTGGGGGGGAGTGTTGTGGTCAAAAAATGGTGGTCATTCATTAAGTTATGGGTGAAATTGATTGATTTATAGTAGCTCATGAGGAAAATGATTTTAAGGAAAAGTCACGAAATTTCAGATCCAAGAAGTAATTTTTAACAGAATTACACCTATTTGAAGATGCCCCTGGGTCATATAAGACCCGATCACCCCCGTACAGGTTAATACATAAGAAATAAGTGAATAGCGTTTTTCCAAAACCCCATAAAGGCACTTTTGTTTAAAAATTAGTTGGTAATGATTTCACTGATGCATTTCTATGTAAATTCATTCAAAACCAAATAGAGCTCAAAATCTCCACTCCTTCAAAGTTTATGCCATTTCACAGTGCATAAAAATACATATGTGAAGAGCAATTAGCTGAATGCTATTTCCCTTTATTTCAAAAATATTCAGAGACTGCATACTGAGTTTTGGAAAAATTTATCCAGTCTTGTGAATATTATGGTGTGCTCAGGTGTTCATGTATAATTGTTTTCATCAACTGCATAAAAGTCTAGCTCTCCACCAGTGTCAGTGCAGCACACAGCCATTGTGACAAAATGATAAAAAGAAATAAACATGGTCAAGAAGAAAATGGCACTACAAACTGATGTGTTTTTATCTTGTTTTATTACATCATTGTTTTAACTGTACACAAAATTTTACACAACTTGTACAATATTCCCTCACCTTCACGCCCCCCCTCCCCCCTCCTCCTCTCCATATTCCCACTATCCCCAAACCTCCCATGCCAAGCCACTCAGTGACTCAGTGAATGTGAACATGCCATTCTCCCTCAATTATGATCATAACATTTAAAAGAAATCAGACAAGTCTTAAATCTAAAAAAAAAAAAAAAGATACATCCACATTTATTGATTTAGTTACAGGTGTAGGTAAGACAACTCTGCTTATTAAAGAGCAATGCCTCCACCATCCCTAAGTCTTAAGTTTGAAAGCAGATTTACATGTCCTTGCCATGAAACTCCAACAACAATTTGTCTTTGAACTGCTCTTACAGAGAGCACCACTATTAGATTCTCTTTATAAAATATTTCACTCATTTCCTACACATACATCATTCATACCCAGCTTGTGCACATTCATGTTAAAAGCCAAGTTACAAAGCAATCAATGTAGTGACATCATAAGACCAGGCATTTCAAGAATTTCAAGATGTCAATTTTAAGTAGTTGTAGCTGCGTGATGGATCAGTTGGGAAGAGTATCTGACACTGTGTTAACAGCCTCTTTACTGCCTGCAAAGTAAAAAAAACACACTTTAAATATTACTGTGATACTTCTTGTGAAGACCTACATAATTCCTTTGAAAAATGAGAACTGACATCATTATTATGTAAAAACCCAGTGGCTACAGTTATCCTAACAGAAGTGTCCAAAGAACTCCTGAAGGTGAGACATCTCTATAGATTTACTAAGCAATAAAATATAATATCCCTGACAACTAGTGGTGCCCACTGATTGCCAAAAGCCCAGCATTTACACAGGCCAATAGCACATGCATGAGTGAGTTCCTATGAAAAATATTTTCATTTGAGCCTCAGATTATGCAAAACTGCATACTGCACTGTGGTGAACTATAGAAAGGTATTATGGGGATGCCAGGTACTTTAAATTATATATACATAACTGCTCTTTCAAATGTAGAAATAGTGTGAAGTTGTGTGATTGGACATTAGCCTGGATATAAGACTTATAATTTATAAACCACATTACTATTATTCTGTAAAACAAGGTCCTCATTACCACAAAAAACTGACACTATACTCACTTGGATATATTTGCGTTGAGTCTCATCATTCAGTACATGAGCCACATAACGAGATGAAATTTTTTCTCGCCCAGTTCGAGCATGGATACCAACCATGGTAACACCAATTGGCCAAGGGGCATTGCCAATGGCCATTTCCAGATAGGAGTCATTTGCCTGAGAGAAGAAACAAATATACAGAATAGACATCTAGTCATGTCCAAGACAAGGTACAACATTTAGATATTTAAGAATAAAGAGATTAAAAAATGCCAATGTGTCTTAGTTTTCTAATCAAAACAAGCGGCCCATTCTCCTAACACCAAAATGCCAGTCCTGTCAGAACTATGAGTTAACAATCTTTTTCTTTTGTCTGGTCATAAGCCCTTTGGAACTTTTATATTATGCGAAAAATTCAAGTTCTACCTCAGCTAAAGTTCTACCTCTGCTATTTTGCTTCTTTTCTTACTTAAGTCATACAGTGTAGTTCACTTGAAGTGATCAAGTGACCAGCACAGGGCTGGCAAAAAATGCTGACTTTGGCCAGAATTCACTTTAACCATTTTTCGGGGGGAACAACTTGTTCATCACATAAAATTGTTCATATTATCAGCAGCACTCTTCTTAGTGGAGCACCACTTTAAAATAAAAAGGTCGAGTTAAGAACATGTGCTGTGGCATGAGGCAGGTCCATGATGGGACAGATCAACTAACTTAGTGGTCATAACACCCTCCCCTCCCCCACCCAAATTCAACCCATGATTTCATTCTCTCCCTCTCTCTCTCTCTCCTATAATAATTATATATAAAATCAAAATGAGCTCCTAACAGTCCCAAAATTTTTCTTTGTGCATTACATGACAGCAGTATGAGTCTTTTTACTAGGCATTTGATATGGCATTCTTACATAAACCTGATGAGAAATTTCTTCCTGCAGAGACAAGGTAAAACTTACTCGTATGTAATTTCTGTCCATCATAAACTGAACAATCTCCACAATACTTTCCAGTAAGCCTTCATCAACATCCTGGAAGAGAAAGAGTGAGAAAAAAAATGTAACATAAACATGCAGAAAAAAAATACTCAACATAGTTTAAAAAAACAACACAAAACTGACATTTCTTTATAGGGTGTTTCAAACTGTTTACAAATAACAGAACATCAGACAGCTAAACAATGCGTGCATATTTTTTTGAGCTAGGCACAGATAACTAACTACCTATCTCTGTATTTCTTTTTTTATTAAGTATTGTTTTTTCCCAAACACCCTAGAGGGCAGAATGGTTTGTAAACTCGTTATTCTCGAATTCAAAGAGATACCATACAGGGCAGGCAGAATGTACCATGATGTCAATACTTAATATGACAAACATTAAAATATCGTTGACTTTTGAAATCCACAGCCCACATGGCCTAAATGCTAAATTAATACTCTACCAAGATGTCTGCGCATTTCATATTCAGGCACATGCTTATTGTACATATCAAAAGTTATATACTGGAACAAACCAAACCACATTGTGAATTTCTCAGTTCCACTGAAATCAGCCATCATTTAGAGACACTAAACATATGTATATCTAAATATTATTCACTGAGTGCATCCAAGTACTTGTTTTATAGATGAATGAGTAAACAGGAAATGTGACCACAGAATGGAGTATTTTCTCTGAACAGAACGTGCACCGAACTCATGACTGTTTGGACTAAATACTTATCAACTTCATCTTTCCATGCAAAATAACAAAAATAACTAGTTTTGAAAACAATAATAGCCACAAACCTTGTACTTGAGTTTCCGGAACAAAGGTTTCAGGTATGAAACAGTCTGAGAATGGGTTGCACTTGCCATTTTGCCTTTGGTTGTCCTCTTCTCTTCTTCTGATCTCTGATTCAATTTCTCACCCCACTTTTTCAAAACAAACTGTAATGACACGCAAAGAACATTTATATTAATACTTTAATATTCTTTTTTTCATCTCAGCCAAAGGATGATTACATATTTTAATAATTTTCAATGACTTTAAAATGAACAAATTCCAATATCATCAATTATCCAATTGTCCTTCCTGATTTTCTACAAATATATCTTAGACCTGTTGGTATTTACTTGAACGGCTGAAGAAACTGAATGAAGTCATTAAATAGTCGTTAACAATTTTTTTATACAAACTGTAATTCATAAAATATTTCTAAAATATCATAAGAATGGCATCTTAAAAGAGGTTTGACAGACAAGCATTATGCACCTATGAGGTGGGCAAGGGGGAACCATCTTCTGATATCTCAAGAAACAAAACTGCTGTAAAACTGCCTTATATCTAGTCTATAGCCAGTTTCTGATGCAGAATCTACCACATCCAATTTCATGGTAGTTATGAATGCAGGAAATCATTAATCACATCTGATTACACAACCAAAATGATAATATAGTACCTGTCTGATGTGAATTAAATCAAACTTGTACATAAATTAACAGCTGGCCATAAATCTAGCAGCTAGGGTAAGGGATCCTTAGACATAAATTTACAATTCTTTATTGATAGTTGTTGACAAATACAGTGAAACTCGAATATAACGAGCACGGATAAAACGAGTTCTCGCATGTACCGAGCAAAATGAAAATCCCCGTTTTTTTTCCTTCATTGTAATAGTAAACTTGCCTTTCATATAACGAGCACAAAATCCGCTAAACGCGGCCCTAACGAGGTAACCGACCTGCAATTAAGCCCTCGCAACCCTTTCGTCCACAATAAAACTTTCAGCGGCGAGGAACTCAAACGTTTAGGCTATGTAACAATAAAATTGCCAGCAATAGCTAGGCAAGTCTTGCTGTCTCGCTTATATGTAATTTACCGGTAGGATTACCGGTACAAACTAGTTGCGCAGTAGGCCAAGAAGCGGGGTAGAGAAGGATGCGGTGGAGATGTGACCATGCGACGGGAGGAAGATGGGACTGATATGCTCGGCTAATGATTGGCCAGGTCTGTTGTTTAGACCAATTATTGCGCTAGGCAATTTGGATTTCAATCATAACAATCGCAGAAACGGTGATTACGATCGGTCAGTCATTCGTTTCTCAACTCTCAACATTTGCATTGCTTTGTTTACACCTGTCAATGATGGAATCGAGGAAGAGAAAATGTCTGTCCTTCGAAACAAAACTAAAAATAATCGAAGAAGTCGAGAGAAAACAGAAGAGCAAGGCAGAAATTTGTTGTGAAAACGGCAGCGCAACATGCACACTTTCAACATTTTTAAAGGACAGCGACAAAATCAGAGCCGCAGTTGAGGAGGGCAGCCTGAATCCCAAGAGACAGCGACAATCGGCGTATGATGATGTAGATAAGGCGCTGCTTATCTGGTTCAAGCAAGCCAGAAGTAAAGATGTTCCGATATCGGGACCAGTTTTACTCCTGGGTAGACAAGGCGCTTCCGCTCTACCCGCAGCAAGCAGTCTAGCCATGTTAGATCTAGTATATTGGTCTCCCTGACACTACTGAAAATTTTTAAATGATTTTCAGTGGACCATGCGTGTAACGAGCCATCAGTTCTAACGAGCACCGACGGTCGGTCCCGACGACCTCGTTATATCCGAGTTTCACTGTAATCAAACTCTTACCTTGAAATAGCTCAGGACGATCTCCTGGTCTCTGTCTTTGTCTCCTTTACCCAGTTCTTCTCTCATTCTCTGCAAGAGTTATATTGAATCTTAAGCCTTTTAAAAGCTATGAATGAAAAGCATTCCTGTATATCTTATATATAGACATAAAGCAAACATGACAATGAAAAGATCACACAATTAATCCTCACTATTTCACATCTCTGTGGTTTTGCTATGGCATCCAGCTTAAAAAGACAGCCATACTTGAAGAGAAAAATGGCATTGGTTTAATAAGGTAAAAGGTTACATGGGGTGTACATATTGGAAATAACATACTAAATACCTTTCTATAATTAGTCATCAGTGATGACCTGATTTATGTGTAAAGACATGCCATATCACTGCTTTAAAAAAAATTTGGTCAGTTACTTACAGCAATATCTTCCTGCTTTGTACCATCATCTTTGACAGATACATCATTAGACTGGTTGGCTTCTTCGCCCCCTGTGGATTTGATGATTTCATTGAGGTAATCCTGGTCCACTTTCTCCATAGCTGCTTGGAAGTCATTTTCGTATCCTCCATCCTATGGAAAGATAAAACATAACTCTTCACTGTAGATGGCAATAACAAAAAGAATAACAATGGTGAAAATTATTTAAAATATGACCATTATACTAACAAATAAATTGACACGTAATCTATGCTACGCAAACAAATACATACACTAACAATTAAATTATACACAGCCTATGCTAAGTAACAAGTAACTAACTAATAATAAAATTACACACAGCTCGTGCTAGGAAACAAATAAAATATGATATGTTTACTATCACAACAATTTTGAAACTAACATTTTTGATTTAGTTTGTTGCTTTGTTCATAATATCACCTTTGCTGTCAGCACAATATTTGTTGACATTGGGAATTTCTGATGCTGCAACAATGGGATAATCAGTGCTCAGATTCTCTTGATACAAACCTGAAAGTCAGCTTCTGTGGTCTCCAGCTTCTTAAGTCTTTTGTATGCATCAAAGTCGTCCTCCCCAAAGAGACGAATAGGTTCACCTCGCTCACGCAACTTTCTGATGACCTGAAAAGAAAAAATATTCATTAATAATCAAATTCCTCCATAATTTGTCTTTCAGCAGTGAGAGTATGTGCACAGATAAAAATAGCAGTGGCTTATCTAACATTTTCAAAAAGTGGCAAGGTACATCTGGGATTAGATTTGGGCTTCTGTAATATCTTTCCCTATCAGTATGCATGCAGTATATTAAACAGAATATAAACACCCTATTGACATGATCAAGCAATTCAGAAAACACACATATCACTGTTTTTTTTCCCATATAAAACTTTATACACTATTTTGTCAAGAAACCAGCAAAATGACAGATAATAAATCTTCAGGAACATGACACCACAAATAAACTGAAAAAAAAGAGCTTATTAAAAATAACAGAACAGTTTCAAATAGAGAGTAAGCAACTTCCATTTGTAGTCCTGAAATATATCTCAAATTGCAGATTTGACTTTTTTAATTTACCTCTTTTCTGGGTAGCTGAGCAACTTTGTCTACAGTCTTTCCATCTCCTCCAGATGTGCTTGCATCATGCGCTTCATCTGTCTGTGAATGACAAAACTGAGCATCATCTGTATGATACTATAGTAATGACAAAATTAATTAGATCTATGTTTGTAATCATTATCACAGATTAAAATTTGCCTACAATGACTACCCAGAACATAAGCATGCTAAGCATACTCCTTCATTTAATATTTTTTCAAACCCCAGACAGTGTGATGATGTTTAAGCAGTCACAGTGATTCTTTCAGTAAAGAAGAATGTTACAATATCACAACTATTCTGTGATTGTAAACTTGGCTCAGATTTTCACACTTAAATACTGCATTTCTCTGATTTTATTAGGAAAGGAATGAATGACCAAATGGCAAAGTGGCAAGATTTTTCTGTGTTCAGTTTAAGATAACCTGAGTGAATACCTTGACTGCAAGGAGTAAAGGGTGGGGATAGGGATTAAAAGTTTGAGGAAATGTTCCAGCAGCAGAAGTTCTGATCTCTTTGCCAATAAGTACATTTTGTTTACCTGTGAAGTGTACTCTGGTTTTCTAATGTTACTGTGTTTTTTCCAATATTCCTCTTCTTGTTTGGCCGCGAGGTCTGCTCTTTTGAAGTACTTTCTTTTCGGATCCTAGAAAACATGTACAGAAAAACTTTCATTTCATGTTTCTTAATGTGAAATTCATCTGTCTCTTAACCTGTGGTTAAGTATATATGGTAATGAAAAGGTGTGGTGGTCTCCCATGACGGCGCTGATCTAGTGATCAATCTACCACTAAAAAACGGGTATTGATACAAGAGCAGTACTGTCCTGAAGGATAGCAAGATGTATTTTTTTGTTAAATAAATCATGTCGATTTGAGAATTATGGGACTCTTTATTTCTAAATTTCAATACTGTATTACAGCTTCTGGTGGTTTAGAACAAGAAAAATGATCTTACTTCCTTGTGATTGGCTTGCCATTTCTTAAATTAGATTTCTACTGCGAGCCATGAGAGTTGCTTGTGCTCTTACGTTCAAATAAAGGATCAAAATATCACCCGGTGACAGTCTTTGGTCAGGCTCAGTTTGCCTTATTTGATAAATGCTGCAATTTCAGCCCTGTTGATGTATTTTGTCTTGCATCTTGTTTTGTCTGTTGAAGACTACTCTACATCAAATCTGATCTCTTCTATTCAAGCTGTCTATTACACAATCACATCTTAATGAAAAAACTGCTAATCTAGACTACATCTAGAGATATATTTCCTGTTTACACCCAAAGTTTAACACTGCTTAATTATCAATCATGATTCATACCTTGATCATGGACATGTTAACCCTTATCTGGTGACTACTTTTTGTAACACAAACGGTGATTACGGGCCTAGCAGGCCCGTACTATAAACCTATGCAAAAAACAAGATGTGTGGTTTTGTAACTCAAATTTTATTATCAATACCGCCTCAATGCTCATTGAATCATTGAAAAACATGAAAGAATAGCACAGTTATCTTTTGCTTTGCCATTCCAGTTGAAATGAAAGTAAGGATAAAACAAATTACCTTTTGATTTATCATTCAATAAAGTGAGGATGAAAGAATTAACCTTTGCACAACTATTACTATTCAAACAGAGAACAAAAACAAATTTATATGAAGGATGAGGCATAGTTGCTGTCAAGATAGGAGAGCCATATCTTCTGCCCCACAGCTTGTCCACTGACAAGTGATTTTGTTTCAAATGACCTGCTGCCATGACAAGTCCTATGTAGGCCCAAATTTCAGTTTTATCAGTAGGCCACCATTTGGTCCCACCTCCCTTTTCCTCATACACCCTCTCAGCTTCATTGTGTTTATCACATTGTCTGGAAAATACAGATGAAAGGCCTGCTCTATTTCAGTTATTTCACCAGGTAAGTTCTTAGGCTTAGCACAGGAGCGCACAATATTTTGTATGTGTACTCGGGTTCTTGGTGGAGGTGTGCATTCCCAAACAGTATCATCCCTCGCAGTATACTGTCTCGGTCCTTCAGCAGCAGGCAGCTCCCTTTCTTCATCTGGATCAGATTCTTCTCCCTTTTCTTCTTCAATTCTCTCAGATAGATCTACTTCAAGCATATCTTCTTCTGAATCTGTATCATCAGATGGCATATATTCATCCTCTGAAGACACAGCTGAACCCTCATCATCATCACTATTGTCAACATTGCAATATTACATTGTTTGCACAGTAGCAAACACATTCCTGTCAGTCATTTTAGAATTTTAAACCTCTAACTCTAAATAGTTGCCCCTGAGAAACAAGGAAAAGAAAGGAAAGTTTCACTGAAAAGAAAGGAAAAGAAAAAAAGTGTAGACAATCATTCTTCACATGGGATTTATAAAGGGAAGTACAGGAATTATAGTGCCGGGCCTCCCAGGCCCGTAATTGATTTTCGGGGGGTATGTGTGAAAAAAATTCATATATTTTTTTCTTTTATTTCTTTGCAGGTCAACTTTTGCTGTATTGCACAGAATAGGCTTGTAGAGGCTTTCATGGCCCATCAAGTCATTTCAATCCACTTTCACGTAGTTACAGTAAAATCATGCATCTTCGGGCCTCTCAGGCCCGTAATTGCCGGATATGGGTTAACTGCTATGTCGAGGATTCAATCAATCATTGTTGATTGTAAATGTTAAAGTTTTCATAGCTAAATATCCTGGGTCAGGACTGCTCTTGCATTAATGCAGTTGGCTATCTCGAAGGACAGCACCACAATGATAATGATACAGTTCATTTAGTCATAGACAGGTCATGGACTAGATCGATATTTCCACTAAATCGGTCATTGGTTTAGACACAAGATCGATCCTATTCCGTGATTATTCTGTCTTCAGTTCACTTCCAGGTGCAAATGGAGTGACAACGAGTGCTTCTGGTCATTTTGCTTTTGTCTAGACTAATGGGTGTAAAACAAGACAAAATCTATGGGATTATCCAATCTAATGTTTGCTACAGGCTGGGTTAAAGGGGGTATTACACGTACAGTCGGTACGGAAGAACTTTTTGACTGCAGCCATCCTGCAGGCCATCGTAAAAATTTATCGTTTATAGACGCAATGATCAAAATGAAGGCCATCCGGATCACACAAGCACACAAATAATTTCCCGCCAAATGAAGCCATGATGGCTGAGACAACACTTCGGGATCTTGATAGTCTAGCAATTAATGTTATTTTAAAAATAAAAGAACACAAAAACATTGTGGTATGTGGTAACAAAAAAACTGGCTTTTAAAGAGGGGTGAGCTCTCACACAAATATTTTGGAGGAGATTTAGAGCATTTCCTGAGGACTTCAACACTATCATGAGGATGGACGAAGAATATTTACATTAATTTGTTGTCTCTCGTCTCGCTAAGCAATCAACAGTGATGCAAGCCGCGATATAGAATAGAAAGGCCTACAATACAAAGACAGCACACACACAAAACTTCGCTAGACGTGTACCAAGACAATGACACGGGTCATCAATGTCAACACAAGTACTAACAAAACACACTAGGCCAAGCCCTACGCTATGAAAGAAATTGATGCTTTTTTAAACTTTTTATTAATTTTTGATATGCTGATTCCAAATTTGATATTATTTTTACTTCAGGATGTTATTTTCGATAAGTCTGTAAACGGACGTTTTATCGCCGGCGAGGAAAACTTCAAAGACATGCCACTCCCTCCTTTCGGCAGGCAGTCCAGACGTCAAAAACTCAGGCGCTGCCTGATTTTCTGGCTGTGAGGAAGGACTGCAGGACTGACTGACGATTTCAGATTTCAATCAGTTTTCTTATTACACGTTAGTTAGATGTTAAGGACGGACTGAAGCTCAACCGAAGTTCAGAATTCCTTCCGTACTGACTGAGCATGTAATACCCCATTTAGGGTAGGGTTTGAGAAGACCAAATGCCCTCTGCCTCTGTTTTTTTGCACCAAGCCATGGCTAGAGTCTAGCCAGAGTGCCCAGAGTAGCCTGCCTTAGCCTCAGGCTTAGAATACCTAGCCTAAAAGAGTCTTTAAAATCTCATGTGTGTTTTCCCTTGTCTAAATTTAATCGATACGCTAGGTGGGATCGTTCCTGTATATTGCCTAACACATAATATTTCACAGTACTGTACATGTATCAAGTTGCTCTCTTGAAGCTGACGTTTTTTCCTCTCTATCTCTGCCTTCAGAACGTCCATCTTCGTCGCCTTTTTCACACACCGGATGTTGATTTTCGTGCGGAATCAAACCAGCTGTTTCTTTAGACTCTTATTCTAGCTTCAAATTAGCGAACACATTACTCTCAACTTGCAGCCATTCTCTGAACTGAACAGGCACGCATGGCATGAAGAGAGAGGAATAATTTGTGTACACGGGATGGCACAGAAAATAAGTTTACAGCAATAAGCACTAACATATCAAGCCTCGCGCCCAAGCAAGTTGAATGAAAGAGAAGTTTTGGCAAGCAAACAAAAGAGATGTGATAATTTATCACACCCAGCAGTGTCTTTTCAACTCTTTTGGCAGTGAAGGCAAAGACTATAAATATTTTGTAACCTTCAGACCCCCACTTCAATGAAAAAAAAAAA
>JAWQUT010000031.1:396102-413471 GCA_033807755.1 Ellobium chinense
CTCTCTCTCTCTCTCTCTCTCTCTCTCTCTCTCTCTCTCTCTTCCTCTCTCTCTCTCTCTTTCTTTCTCCTGTCCCCCTCTCCTCCATGGCCAGTTTTCTGATTTTATAGGAATAACAAATACCATTTTCATACCTTCAGTGTTTTGTTCGTACTTTGTCTCTCTGTTAAATGTATACCAGAGCACCTTGAGTTCCGCTCTTTATGGAAAGTCGCATAGTAAACAAACAAGCAAATGAAATCAAGGCTGGGATAATGGCGAGAAATCATTCTCTTCCAGCGATCCATACAACTGCCATCGTTTTGATATTTAGACGGCGCACTGTCATTTAATGCAAATCCCTGATGTCATTTTTGATGTATTCGTGGCATCGTGTATTTCCAGTGGCAATCATTGCTTGTCAGTTAAGATTCCAGTACAGTGTGTTTTATAACTGCTGTGTCTAGGATGCAAGGGATGCCAGTTGCAGGCATGAATGTGTGAGGTTTACTATGGTGACACTGACAGTAGTCTCTTTGAATTAGCAGTATACTGAGGCAAGCCTGGTGACGGAGGGAGGAGGAGAGGGAGGGATATATATATATATATGAGAGAGAGAGAGAGAGAGAGAGAGAGAGAGCAGGCTGGTGAAAGAAGACGAAGTGGTGCCAGACACGCATGGTTGTGTTGGCAGTTAACAGTATAGAGATGTGCTGTTGGTTGGTATGTCTTTCATATGTGCTGGCCTGTGCAGAGAGACACTGAATTGGCGATGTATGGTCTTTGCAAAGAGAAACACTCATGATGTGTTTGGCCGAGCCTAGGACGTTGTGGTTTATCCCAAAACAGAAAAGCCGACATTCGAGATAGCCGGTCTATATGCAGCAACGCAGCCCATCATTTCCATCTATGTTAGCCATGCCTTGTTAACGCACATTATTCACGCTGTCTCGGTTCGCACAATTTACATGCTTTAATGTGCCATGAACAAGCGAGTCTCTGGGAAATGAGTTGGGACCAGAAAGAGAGAAAGAGATGGACAGTAATGGGAAGAAGAGGAGGAGGAAGAAGAAGAAGAAGAAAAGGAGGTTGTGCACATTAGCGTGAGGAGGAAGGCAGATCGAAAGCATGAGAAAGGAGGAGAGCGGTGTGGGAGATAGTAAGGACTGAGAAGGAAAGAAAGAGAGAGAAACGGAGGAAGAGAGAAATGAAATATTGAGTAAAAAAGTGAATGCCAATATGGAAGCAAGCAGTTTGGAGAAGAGAAAGAAGAATGAAGAATGGACAACAGTCTTTAAGACGCACGAGCTTTAAAAAAGAATAACGGAAAAGAGAATGGATAACAGAACAAAAACGGAAAACGGAGAGCGAAAATCGACAGAAAACAGGGCAGTGACAGAGCTCGAGAGACAATGGAATTGAACTGCATTTGAGCGATCTTCAGTTTTTTAAATCAGAAGGCAGCCCAATACATTGAGCGGGAAAGTGGGGGATGAAAAAGGAGGAAAGGAAATGAAGAAGAAAGATCATAGCAACAGAGAAACGGCGAGAGGAAGCAAGAGTGCCGGACCGTAATTTTCTCACTGAGATCCCGTCAAGACTTTCAGACAGGGCCCCGATTCCAATATTATTACACCAAGACACTGTTCTTACACATCGACGTTGACAGAGCTTGCAAAATTTATTTGGGGAGGAGAAGGGGTGCTTGACCATTACACTTCCTCACCCCACGCATATCGATGGGAAGAAGACGACGGGTATAATGCAGCTAGCTCAGCGCCAAAAATAACGCAATAAAAGTGCAGAACGGTCTGAAGAATACAAAATCTGCAGACATTCCATTAAGACATAGAATATCAGATTCTGTCAACTGAAAGCCTGTCTGTCTTCATCCACCTCTTAATTCCCTGGGCTCCTGGATGCAAAATATTAAAAAAATTCGACTGGAAGCTGCATTAGGAGAGGCCGGCCTGTTATGGGCGTCGATTCTGTCCGACCTTGGTTGGGATTTCCACAGCATTATCTCGAGCTAAGAAGGATGTGGTTTTAATTGTGGCATAAGACTTTACTCTCGGCTGTGAAGATCCAGCCTCATCGAGATCAGCATAGTCTAAAGCCGCTGTTTGTCTAACGTCGTGATAATTTTATGTGGGACAGGCAGACGGACCGACTCGCAGTATTCATATATTATGAAGTTGGAGCGATGTCGCGGTGTCTCGAGGTGTGTTTCAGTAGATTTGTTTACAGTGTCAATATAGGTCAGTCAATATGATATTTAAATGGAGAAGCATTTTGTGCGGTAATGGGAGTCGGCGTCATCTCCTGATGCGAGACATATTGGCACGAGGAGTCTTGGGATAATAGAATAAAAGCTTATACTTATAAAGACATAAATAATATAAAGATCGGTGAACTGATGGATAGTAATGTTGAGACTAGAGTAGTCTCAGATGGATCTGTGATATGCCGAAACTGTTTCTAAATGGCATCAAGTATTGATTTTTGTCATTGGAATTACCTTTACAGATGTGTAATGCTTCACCCATTCCCCAATCAGGTTATAATTTGTTCTTAAATATGTGATCCTTAGTTTCCATCATACCTTCTCCTCGTCTGTCTTTTCTGTCCTGTTGCCATCATCGTCGTTTCCCTCCTTCTCCATTCTTATGTTTCCAGCAATAGATCCCAAGGCATCTTGGACCTTTTGCTCATAGCTTTGTCTTACATCCGCCCTTCTCCGCTAAAAGCCGTCAAGACTGGTCATCCATATTAAGGATGTGAATGTTTTGTGTTGAGCGGAGAATCCAGTAGCATAATTCCAGTTGTCATGACTGTCATCATCTTCATTATCATCATTATTACCACAATCTTCGAGATAAGCGTCCTTAGGACTGCCGTTTCTGACGCTAGTTGCGTCTTGGTCATCATCACAGATTTGTTTTTATTCTATCTTCTTTAACTTCCTTCCACGCTGTACCTTTCCTTTCTCCTCTCCTCATCATTTATAATGACATCTTGGGCCCATTGCTCATCGCGCTGTCTTACTCTTCCCGACCTTCTCCCCCAACAGCCGTCAGAGCTGGTCAACCACTTCAAGGAACTGAATGTTTCACTGGTCTAGTCTTAGTCATCACAATTTTTCTATTATTAGATCTTCCGCTTCCTTCTACACTCCTGTATGCATTTCTTCAGTAATCAGAAGGGTTAAATCCAACTAATAAGGCACATGTAGCTATTTTCAGATCTTAACCCAGCTACTGACTGCATTCTGGCTCATTAAGGCTGGAGTCAGCCCACTTGGTGTAACCAAATATAGACTACTCATACCATGGTTCTAACCGATACCACCACTTGATCTTCCTTTTCCACAGCCGACATGAACTTTCAGCGGGCCATGTTGGTCATATACAATAACATTGTAACACAAGCTTGCCCGGGAATCCTCTACTGTAGATTGTTGTTTGCTGAAAGCACACTATAAAAACAGAGTAGACGATAAACGTTCAGCACCTTATTTACAGCATGTAATTTTACCACCGGATATGCTTGCCTTTGAAGCATCCAGAAGACACGCGTGGTGTCCCTTTTTGTTTGTAGAGGCCACTCCTCAGAAACACAGTAGAGCGTCGATATATATGCCTTGGTGCATGGAAAGTATACTTATTATTGAGGTATACTTAATATCGAAGTCAACCTAAATAAAAAATAAAATAATAATGAAATCGTACATATGTGAAATCCATACTTTATAACAAGGTATGTTTATTAAATGCGTACTTAATATCGAGGTTCCACTGTAACGTTTTTCGCAGCTTTTGCACTGCGATGTATCAAATATTCACAAAAGTCCGAGGAGTTAATATGTCCCAAACGTTTCCATATATTTCCACGGACTAGTACGCCCTAGAATTGGACGCATTTTTTATTTCNNNNGGGGGGGGGGGGGGGCTGGAGACGATGAGTGCGAATGGGTGAGAAAGGGGAATCCTTGTATAGATAAGTGTAGATGGTCAGATCTAGAGATACAGAAGTTTCCAATACCAAGCTAACAACAACCACCGTATCATCCATATTTTATACGAATAGTGTCGTCTTGGCCATCAGGCCTCATGTTCGGCGCGAGCGCAATGTGGAGAGCAATATTCAATATTTACCAGTTGGTATGTAAGCGGGTCTGGACCGAGGACTGGTACGCTGTTCCAACAAAATACGCTCCCACGGGAGTTCCCCCTTTAGAATCTAGAATCTAGGTTACTGGATTGTTTGCCAGAATTGGACTGGAACACAAAAAAAGAGCGCAAGGAGAGTATCTGTTCTTTCAGTGGAAGGGAGAAAAAAAATGTATGGGGGGTGATTTTTTTTTGGGGGGGGGGGGNGGGGGGGGGGATGGTGTGGAGATGTGGGAAGAGGACAAAAGGCGATTTCATCCGCAAAACAATATGCATTTGCTTAGTCCAATCATCCAAGTAACAGACAGTTATCTTCGCGGCTCTAGCGTTCACATGAAATTTGACATGTCTTTTTTTTTTTATAGTCTTTATTTCACAAACAGTGTCCACAGCCATTTGACGACAATGCAAGGGGTTAAATTAATGGATGGAGTGGCCGCCGACTATTTCCCACGTTCCAGGTTGAATCCATGCCTTCATGGCATCACATAATGAAGTTAGATCTAATCAGTGATATGCTCTTGGGCTGTTGTTGGAAGCACAGCCAATTTATACCGTTTCTGGTCATAATATCAGTATGACAAAGAAGTGCCATTTAGAATACACAACGAATGGTGTTTTTCGAAACCTGTGAAGTGGGCGTAGGAATTATGCATTTTACGTAATCAGCCTGCGCAGTGCTTTTGTAATTCTGCGCCCTCTTCGCAAGTAAGTTCTCGACCAAGAGAAGATGGAAACGAATACAAAGAAACATTGATTAAGTTTCCTGTCGACTAGCATGTAGGAGTCGTAAATAAACATGGATTAGAACTTGTGCTGTGTACACTCTGGAAATAGTACAAACCGGGCTGCCATCCTGATTGTTTACATGATATCCAACTATCAACCAAAAGAGAGAGAGAGAGGAAAAAAAAACAAAACCTTTGTCGGAGGAGCTTAATGGAAGTTCTCCCTACTAAAGTAGTTCGTCTATCGATCTACTTTGATTATACATGCATCCTTCTTTATGCTTGTGTAACTAGTAAGATTAGTTTTATTTGAAATAATATAGATACATGACTCTTTGAGAGAACAGATTAGCTGCGTCTGAAATGATGGGCGAAGTCGATATTAAAATAAAGAGACATGGAAGCCAGATTTTTTTTCAGCATTTGATTTTGTCATCTGTTCCAAAATATGTCAATACCTGTTAAGAGATTACTTCGTATAATGTGGGCTTCATTTTATTTCATTACAACTCAGCCTGAAGTAGTGCTCATCGATAAATGATAATATTGTTTTTTCTCCAGTATTTCACTACCGTACCACATTCCAGCAGGATGAGATTGCCTCAGGCCGCTGTCTTCGTCAATCAGTCAGTGAGTCTAGAGTATCGCGCCGTTGCGTCCTAATTCCACTGGCTAATCTCTTTCTGTGTGACAAAGAGCAGAAACCAGGATGGAGCGATGGCAGATCGGCTCAGGTCTGATGCTTCTCTGGCCTCCCGCTGGCAGGTTTTATTTTAAGTTCCCAACTCCTTCTGTCAACTTTTGGGTGGCATTTCGGTCTGATTACTTATTTGCGTTATTTCTTCCTTCCATTTTTTTTCATTCCTTCTTCGCCATCTCTTTATGTGTTAAAAGTATGACATATTTACTTTCTGTTGTTATGTGTTGTTGTTTTACTCATTTCTCAGAGCTCTGGGCATTATGCTACCATATTGTCATGAACTGAATTCCTCCCCTCTCATTCTTTCTCTTTCTTTTTCTCTCCTTCATCTTGCCCTCCCTGAATCCATGAGAGGATGAAAATTACTATTGATTCTGTTGATTGAGGATGTTACAAAGCCAAGTATTTGAAGAAGGAGATGTGAAAAAATATTGTAATAACAAAATAGCATAACGATTAGCTTTTATGCAAGAACACCCACAGAGCTCAGAGAGGGAGAGGGAGATAGAGAGAGAAAGAGAGAGACAGAGTGGTGTAGGAATGATGAACTCACGACTCACGTTCATGATACGGCCAGCACTCCCTTCCCCTTACTTCCGGTCACATGGCTATCTCTGCTCATCATCATTGGAGGTCAATTCGCCGCTGCTCATTAGCCGAACTATTTTAGATTACTGTGCGATTTGAGAGCTTGCGCATTAACGATGGCATCTCTTACTGTCGTAAGAATTGCATAAGTGCATCGGTGCTGAATGCACCCGCAGTAGCGTTCAACATGTAGAGTTAATGCATTTCTCACGAAGGTAAGAGATCCCATCGTTTATGCCCAAGTTCTAAGAGTACACATGTATCATTAGGTAGAGTTTGACCCAACATTGCGTACATATTGCCCTCTTACTTCTTTTCTTCATGATTTTCATAGTAAACAGACTCAACAACGTAATGACCTCTTTAAGTTTGAATTGTCTATGTAATCGAGAACACTGCAGTCCTCATGACCTCCTTATATCATCAGTGTATATGGGCAAGGTATGAGCATCAAGTGGCTGTTAAGTCAGTCTAAGCATTGCTTCTGTCTGAGCTATCCTTTTTAGCACTAAGAGCGGCGCAAGACTCGCTATTTGCGTGAAAGCCATTTAGAGTTTACTCATTAGTGGAAAGTGTCTGAACGAAGTCCTAGACATGTACTGTCAATAAAAGCGAGTGGAACTACCTGAACGTTCTCACGCCACCACCGATTTTGTTGACCCTGGAAAATATCCATCCTCATTCTTTCTTTCCTTCCTTCACCCTTTCCCTCTATCTGTCTCACTCTTTACTGGGTTCCTTAATTACTAGTTCGGCACTTCTCTTCTCGGCCGGTTTCCACCATTCCGTTCTTCATCCTTCAATCGCCAATTCTCCAGTATACTTTTGATGAATTTGCGACCCCTAATTCTACTTACTTGGCCCACGGTAAGACCTGATCTAACAGCCAACTTCATTATTCAAGGACCCCGGTCAAAAATTGGATTTGCTTTCTCCCTTTGACGTCATTCCAGTGTCCGAATTGAAGACGGAGACAAAAAAGTCTCTCCGAGGAAAAAAAAAAAAGTACGACCCACCCCACTTCCAAAGCCTATATTATTTTCACGATACCTCACGTCCATACTCTTAAACAAACTGCCTCATTCCCTTCTACCTATGAAGAGCTTGATATGAAAGCTAAGATGGGCGAACTTAACCCAGTTTCTTCTCGGAGATCGGATGACAGTCAACATAACTTGTTAATATGCAGTTTCGAATCCCTTCCTGGTCCCTTATACGAGTATGCTTGACATCGCCTATTTAAACAAACATCTTTATTCAAGGAGAAGCCAGTTTTCAGATATGTTGACATTTCTATTTTAAGGATTTATGTCACTTATTACAGGTACGTGGATTATGTGGGCAGCATGGTCTAGTGTTTACGTCGTTGGACTCAAGATCTAAAAGTCGTGGGCTCGATTCCCGCCTCTAGTCGACCGTGCTGTAAATGCGTTTATATGTTCCTCAGTCCAGTCGCCCGTAAAATGACTGTAGGCAGTGAAATATCTTTTCGGAGAGCCAGTGATAAGGTGTATACATGGCAGTGGTACTGACCTTGAAAATCTGGGGAAAAAATATTTAAAATCGCCATTGGTATCATTGGTATCTCCAGTTCCGGAAAAAAACCGGAATCAATAAAAATGATCAGCTTTCATGAAAATATCATGGAAATTTTAGAAAATTCAATTCAGCAGTTTATAATGTTGCCTGGAACTAATTCTCCATTCTTCAGTAAGAGTGCCAGACAAATTTCACACAATAAAAAGTTACCGTGTGATGGTTTCACTATGTTATTTGTCATGCGAATAAAAAAAAAATGCAGCTTTAGACCGTCTGGAAATATGGAAATGTCGTGTAAACAATATTATTAGCATCTGTGGCAATCCTGTCCCTGACTTTGCACGAAAACTTGTTTCACCAGTTTTTTTTATGGTTAAACCATCACTAGTCAACAACAGTATTATTGAACCACGATGATGGCTTTGTTGTGATCGGTCAATCTCTTGATACCAGCTGCCGAGCCTGGTGGTCCCACAATGGCAATTTAATCATAAAGCGATGTTAGGAGTTTGTCCTGTGGAGCTATGGGAGGGAGAAACACAGGCAGGAAAGCTGATATTCAGTCTCCACTTAGTAATCTAACTGCATCGCATCCCCGCCATCAGTGGCTCGAGGGACCCTGAGGGACATCCGCCACTTTGACCAATACCGATTGATCTTATCCAAATATCATTATTGCTGTACTTTAGTGCTGGCAGTGGACTGATGTGTTGGAGTGTTTGGGTTTTTTTCCGCAAGGGATGGAATGAGGGAGGCGGCACGCGACATTGACGGAAGTTTGTTTGTGTTGTGTGGTTGGGGATGGAGAGAGAGAGAGAGAGAGAGAGAGAGAGAGAGAGAGAGAGAGAGAGAGAGAGAGAGAGNAGAGAGAGAGAGAGAGAGAGAGAAGAATGGAGGGAGGAAGGAAAGGATAGAGAGCTAGAGAGATAGATAAACAGCGCGATCGTGCGATTCGTCCTGTAATTTTCAAACCTCCCCCTCCCTCCTCTTTTCCACAGAACAGAAAGAAAAAAATCGGACGCGTGGCGATCTCCCTTTCTTTGCTGCACTCTTATTCTCGTAAATTTGCTTTACTTGAGAAAACCCTAAAATCCCCCCCCCCCCCCCCCCCCAAAAAAAAATATGTACAAATCCCTTCTCATATGACAAGGGGGAAAGTCTTTCCTTATTCATATGACCTGGAGAAAACACTGCATGATAGCTATTTCGTACTGTCATTCAAGGGGTATATTTTACTTGGAAACTTTTGATACCGGTATCAAGGAGATTGGGAAGATGCAGATTGACATATATATATAAAAAAACAGCAACAACAAACATAATGATTTGTTGTTGTTTTTTTTTCTGAGGAGACGGACATTTTTGGCTTGCATTCTCTTCAAAAATGGAAATGTGGACGGAAAAACGAAAGGAGTACAGCCGTGAACCCATGGTCTACCCCTCTGCTGTGAGCTCCCGATACCGTTTGTGCGTGTTAGCGTGCCTGTAAACATCCCATTCCGTGCAGGGTCGATACTGATGCAATGGTTCGCAGAATGACTTGACGCATGGATTGCGTTTCATTGAAGTTCCACCACCCTTTACTTCTCTTTTCTATTGCCTGCTATTCTCTCTATAAATAATACCACTCCATGGTCTTCAAGGGCATGCATTAAAAAGTGATTGTTATTGTTGTTATTTATTGCACTGATTTTCCCCACGCTGAANATTTCATACTGTCAGTCAAGGGGTATATTTTACTTGGAAACTTTTGATGCGAAGGAGATTGGGAAGATGCCGGATTGACATACATATAAAACAACAATAACAACAACAAACATAATGATTTGTTGTTTTGTTTGTTTTTTTCTGAGGAGACGGACATTTTTGGTTTGCATTCTCTTCAAAAATGGAAATGTGGACGGAAAAACGACAGGAGTATATGCCGTGACCCCATGATCTACCCCTCTGCTGTGAGCTCCCGATACTGTTTGTGCGTGTTACTGTTAGCGTGCCTGTAAACATCCCATTCCGTGCAGGGTCGATACTGATGCAATGGTTCGCAGAATGACTTGACGCATGAATTGCGTTTCATTGAAGTTCCACCACCCTTTACTTCTCTTTTCTATTGCCTGCTCTTCACTCTATAAATAACACCACCCCATGGTCTTCAAGGGCATGCATTAAAAAGTGATTGTTATTGTTGTTATTGCACTGATTTTCCCCACACTGAAGCGAGAGAGTATGGAAAAAATAAGGAAAAAGAAAAAGAGCGAAAAAGAACAATGGCTTTGTGTTTGTGCAAGGGGAGATTGCGTCATAGATTGTTGCCAAGGTTGACGATGCGGTTTGCAATGCCAGCTCCAGATCTAGTTGCTGTTTGCTAATGACCCAGGACTTCACCGCAACCGCTCCTAAAGCACACATAACGCACTTTATGGGAATAGCGTGAGCAGCGGTTTCAGCTTGGGAAGTTTTTCCTTTTAATGATTTCTCTGTGTATGTTGAGTATGTGCCCAGGGGCAAGACACACCGAAGGGTATACACTTGATACACTTTGTAATATGCTTGCACCGAATTTCTCCAGGAAAGGAGAGTACCGGGGTTTGCCAGATGGACGGAAGGCGTGGAGGCCAAGTAAAAGTCTCCCGTGGCCAAGTGGAGATGATTGTATCTTTCGAGAAACGTGGGAGGGGCGACTTGACAAAACAAAACATCGTGTTACACTGCATTATCTCATTTCTTCGTGTAATTTTTGAGGTCTAGACTAAACCACATGAAATAAGTTTACACTAAGGAGTATTATCCAGCAATTACTTTCATCCTTTTGCTGCACTCAGAGGAATTGAGCAGAGAAGTGGAGCTGAAGTACCCAACGGCGATGTATGTAGCACCAAAAGTCCATGTGTAAAAACATCTTGAATCAGCACGAAGGTATGCAGGTGTGTCTTGCCCTATGTTCCACCCGATTCATTAGTTAATGTAAGTTGCATCCTGCATTGAAGGTTTTCAAAGGTTCCTTGTGCTTTTTTTTTTTTTGGACGTCATCACGTCACAGGGTGGGTGCGTTAAGTTTATCCAGAATTTGACGTTTTGTATCTTTGCCCATTACGATACCCTTTTCCTCCAAATACCTATCCACGTTCACTCCTCCCACGCATACATCGCCCCAAAACAACAACCAAGCCGCGAGAATAAAAATTTAAGAATTGCGGAAGCCAAAGATCTTTTTTCTTTTCTTTGCATGCCCAGGCCAAGCACAGTTTAAGAGCGACAAATAAAGATGGATGACTGATTACTCATTTATCGGTATTGAAGGATAGATTATCTCATCTTAAAGGATTATAACACCTAATGCCCTTTCTCACGCCGTGCTAGTCAAGTGTCTTTGCGCGATTATCAGCAGAAAGGAGGACATCTTCGATAACGGTATTTGATATAGCATTTCCTCAGCATACTTTTTTGACACTTCCTCGGCATACTTTTTTGACTCACAGAACTGTGAAATTGAACATTCTACTGGAGGTAAAAAAATGAATTCTACTTGTTTAAAGAACATTTTTATGAGTCGCCCTAACTGTCATGATTGCGGTATTATTTGATGATCATTTTACATACTATGATAGCCTGTTTCATGTCGTATGCCTTAGTTTATAAATTTTTGGCTTTGGGAACCAACTTGAACTATGGTTTCCGCGGCGACGGCTGTGACAGAGCTCCATCCCTGGTTCTTTTAAGTAAAAGTTCACATGTCAGAAACACTTCAGAAGCAAAAATCAGACCTTTGTGATTTATCAACATCATCTGGGAAGGGGGCACGTGCGATCTTCGTCCATCATCCATCTCAAGTACTGAGTTTTTGATCTGTTGTGTGTGGTAGCAAGTGATCCCTGCCCGTTATCTGCTACCCGTTCGCACAGCGATGCTGTAGGCCTCTGCGCTGCTGATCTGAATAGAGTGCCAAGCTGCCATGGGATTCGTATACAAAAAATGGTTTGGTTGCCTGTTTTAAGATGAAAACGATTTGATGTGCGAAAAAAATGGAAATATTGTATGTAGGGAACTTATTAGTTCTTAGCTTCTGTTCTAGTCGGATGTTCCCTGGACCGTGACGCAGCTTTAGAAACGATTGTCTGCTGATTATGTGAGAAGAAAGAAGAGGAAAGCGCATCTCAGAAACGAAGACTTATTTTGACATGTACTTAACGGACAAACAGACTGCAGACAGATGGATAGAATGAAAGGAGGGAAGAGAAGATGGCTTTACGTAATGCGAAGAAAGAAGGCTAGACAGACAGAGAGAGAGACAGACAGACAAACTAACGGACGGACGGGTGGACAGATAGCTAGGAAGGCAGGCAGCAGCAGGCAGGCAAGAAGAAGGGGAGTTTGGACGATATTAGGAATGAAGGGAGGAGCAGAAGAAAGCAAGGAAGAGGGTTTGGAAGGTATAAAGAATGGAAAGAGGAGAGAAGAAGTGTTCAAGGAAATAGAGAGAAAGGGAGTTTAGAAGCTCTACCAAATGAAGGAAGCAGAGAAAGGATACCTTGACATACTTGCGGAGAAACTAGGCTATGAATAGGAAAGAAAAAAAGGGGGGGGGGAACGTAGTAATGACTCTGGAAAATCTAGTGCACAAAGGCGGGTATCTTTCATTCCAGCGTATCAGTTGCTGAAATCTTCTCATCCGTGAGTATGAGTCATGCTCGCAGAATGGTTACTACCATACCGCAACTTAACACAATAAAACAGATGAGGCAATATCACGTAGCTAGTCTAGGCCTCTTGGTAGTTTCCACGGCATTTCATTTATTTTTCTGGATTCTCACCACACTTGTGGTGAAACATGATACTCGCTGCTGGCTTTTGGTACTTTTCATAGTCGCCGATACTGTCATGTATAGTTATCGTTTTAACTCACAAGCTCTGGTGAGATTCTGGGATGGGTTTGTCCACACTCTCCTTTCTGCTTTGCATGAGATATTGAATTTTTGTTATATCATTCTTGTTGTCGTATATTTTACTGCCAGTTTACGAGGCGAGTTTTGGTTTTGCTGTGGTCATATTCATTTTAGTGAGTTGGGGATTTCCAGTTACATAATATAGTACTGCCAAATCATGAGCATTCTCAGTTATTGTCCTGATGGCATCAAGTCTTCAGTGAGACAGAGGGTTCCTGTAACTTCTGAGTGGGCATTGTTGCTGCTATGTAGAATATAGTTACTGTACTTTTAAGTCACCAGCGTCGAACGATGTTGCAAGTATTACTCACCTCAGGATTTTTTTTTTCTTTGTTGACACTTTGTCGTAAATCGCCATACTCTTGTAAATATTGTGCTGGTAAACCAGTTTCATTATCCCTTAAACTTTCATCTACAATATATAGCAAGTGATATTCAGTCAGTTTGACTGACTCAGATTTTTAGCTCTGTAAAAGCTTTTTGCAAAAAAGATGAAGACACAAAATCTGCGTCACAAGAGAATAATTCGGATTTAAATCTTCGGTAACTGTAAGTTCGGGACATACTGTAGGCCTATAATATGAATGAATAGATCTAGTAGTGGAACCCTTATATCGTTCCCCTGCAGACATGGTGTTTCACTGTAACCCATTTCTTGTCGATCTGGTCTTAAAAGGCCCATGAATATGCCGCATCGATAACGTTCTTTTCCTCGTCAACTGAATCGCCAATGCTGCCAATGCCCTTGCTGTCTCAACTATTTCTTTGCCCTGTGGTGATTACTGCATGTTTGCTCTGCGCCTCTGACTCAGATTTAGTGTAAGGTGAGATATTATATTGTGTCACCCGGCCTTGACTCTAAAAAAAAAGTGGGTGTCGAGCGTCCGGTCTTTTCGGCAAAATGGTTACCTAATCCTCCTCAATAAATTCTTCGTCATCTGGGGAGGGAATTGAAACACACTGAAAGTAGTATGAGTCAAGACAACCATATGACCGGAAGAGACCCTGCAGGAAGTCGTTCAGAGTTGTTGAAGTGTCGAAATTTTCCAGGAGTTTCGCTTCCTGGAAACAGAGTGCTCGGAGAAGAATGGCGTGGTAGGGCCAGGAGACGCCTCAGTGACCCATAATCCGTTTGAAGTGGTGAGACTGAGAGGTGACTAACCGCAGTGTAATTATTGCGTGGATCAAATCTCTGACAGTTGTTAAGTTAGTCTAATCGTAAAATGTTGTGTTTACTGAGTGTCAGATATTGTATCCTGTCACGCCTGTCTGTAGTGGTTGGTGTCGCCAGCCATTTCCTTGTTATAAGCACGTGGAAAGAGCGATGAGAGAGTGTGTCATTGTGTGTGACATGGCTCAACCAGTCGCTGTTCAGATGGAGACAGTACCATTCATACACATTTTGTATCCGGCCGCAGATGCCAAAATGAAGATGATGTTGCTTTTTTTTGCCTTTAATATGTTTGAGTGAATCAGTAATGTTGATCAGCGCCTCGGCGGTTTGGTGGGGAGTGAAGGAGGGATTTGGGGGAANGGGGGGGGGGGGTAAGATGGTTTACACCATGTGAGATTTATGAAGAGCTAACCTGTCATGAGTACTTTTTGGGGGAGAAAAATGGGGTGGGATGTACGAATCATGTCATAGTGTGCTGTTTATTAAGGAGCTGGACACACGGTAGGTCGAAGGGATTTCATCGGAATTAGAACTCAGAAGTTCGATATTGGAGATTGGACATATAACTGCATGTACATCTATACAGACATTACCTCAGTTTTGCAAGGCATCAAGTTCTGTCTACTAGACTTCACTTTGTTATTACCCCGGCAGGCTAGGTCATTCTAAGACTTTCTCCACTCCCTTGGGAATATACAGTGCCGCTGCCATTTACAGGCGCTGACCACTAGCATTCGGACAATATCATTCCCTGTCCAAAACCAGGTTCCTATTTCACAGACGGGTGGACTGAGACAAATGTGAGTGAAATGCTTTCCCAGGGCACTTACAACACCATCGTGGTCGGGAATTGAACCCACGACCTTTAGATCCTGCGTCCAACGCCGCACTCATTCACTCAAATATGCACGCGAACACCAGTTGACTTTTCTGACCATAACTGACATGCCACTTCCTTATATTTAACTGCATTTATGTTTTAAATGCCCAGAAATACTAAACCATACGCTCTAAATCCATTCAGTTTCGCTGTACATATAGAAAGTATATATTTATATCAGTGGCCGGAGGCGGTCGGACTGTGCAAATAAGCATCCTGTATGAGGATTTTATTACCCTCATTTGCTTGTAAAGTAAAGCACGAGGCCCTCTACAAACAAGCCCGAACAATTCATAACTATTTACGAGTGTTAGGCGTCTGGAGGATGTGCACCTCTAGATAAGCCACGGCCTGAGTCGAACTTATGAGCAGTCGTTGCTGAATACACACTTAACGATGTAATTTAAACACTTCATACTCTTGAAATACGTTTGGTTATAGTTACAACCATAGACTTATGTGCTACGTCGGACATCAAGAACATGCACATCATTTCACTGTTATCAGTACAGTCAGCCCGAGACTTGTTGAAGACTCGCATTTTTGGTCATACTCACAACGTCGGTTGTCATTCAAACCTCTTGAGACAGAGGCCGTTGTGAGTCGGATACTAAGAGTTGTGCGCAGAAGGAAGGGACGGGGAGAAGGGGAGGAGGGGCAAGTGAGAACACCCCTCTTAGCTATTCAATGCATTATTCATGACCGCCATTTGATTCATAAGGTTTTTGTCGTTAGGGGCTCTTTATTTGGTCCTTGTCTTTCCGCCTGTGCGTGCACAACTCATGAAGAAGAGCTCCCTTTGGACGGTTGTGGGGATAGCAGTTTTGCTCTTTGTGTGCTTTGTAAGGGTGGAATGCTCATTGTCTCTGTGTGTCTGCCTGTTTGTCTGTCTGTCTGTCTGTCGTTCTCTGTGTGTGTGTGTCTTTCTCTCTCTCTCCCTCTCTCTCTCTCTCTCTCTCTCTCTCTCTCTCTCTTTCCCTCTCTCTCTTTCTCTCTCTTTTTCTCGCTCGGATTCTTTCCCTCAGTTTCGCCTTTCCTCCATTGAATTCGGCTTGTGATTCTTAACTTCACTCTTCCAGTATAAGGCGCTTTTTCTACAGTCTCCCTATTTCTTGTAATCCATTTCCTCGTCTCTTTCAGAAACTATACAATTCCCTTTTAGCCCTTTTAAAATATGCATGATGAAAAAGGTATTACAGTGATGGGTTGAATTAAATTAAAAGAAAACATGTTGGCTTGTGTTCGTTCGATAACAGAGGAAGATTAGATAAAGGAGGAAAGAGGTAGAAGAGAAGTGGTGAAATAAATGCAGGGCAAGGTAGGTGTATATGTACATCACAGTCACTGTACTCACAGTCTTCTCATTCCCACCATTCATCTCGTGTCTGTTAAACAACTTACGTGAGTATCCTGCTCCACTTTTTTGACTGGTGTCGTTCCCACCTCGGCCTACCAACAATCAAGAATCCTATGAATGATAGTACCGTTAATAGTAGATAGTTACTTATTTGGTTTCCACGCCTCCGCCCTGTAGGTATCATGGTAGAATGCTGCCCACAAACTGGTGGGAAAGGTCGCTGGGAACGGCAACCCGTATTACAATCCCAGCGCTGCCCCCCTCTGCGGTATGCTCGTCATTTGGAGCGCAAATTGGCATTCTCTGTATAATACGAGAGTTCTGGGATCGTTTTCGGCGTTTAGCATAACCCCTGGAGGATTGAGCAGTGCAGAGAAATGCCTCTTGTCGATCGATCCTCTTCCTAGCCGGCTGGAACTGATGTGCATGGGTTGTCATTCCTAGCCAATTCCTCCTCTTATTGTTGTGACTAAAATTCCTCATTCTTCCCCTCTTTTTTTTTCCCTTTTTCCCTGTCCGCAGTATCTTCTAATTAACGCCAGAAGGAAAGGAGGAAAGAAATAATAATATTCAATATGACTCAGTCTTACTTCTTAACATTGCAAGAGTGTCACTTTAGACAATATTCCACAAGAGGGCACTTGAGGTTCGGCGCCATTGTAATGTCTTTTGTCCTCTGCAATGGTCAGGCATGTTTATTGTTCCCCATCTGGTCTGATGTTAACAACAGTCTCAAGAAAATTGTCTGTATTTGTAACTTGTATATGCTGACCAAAAACACGCCGACGTCGGCCAGATCAATGGTAGTGAATATGCAGATCGATTTAGAGTTGAATTCTTGAAAACGCAAGGCGTTCTGATGACGCGGACTTTAATCTCTCTCAAGCTATTGTAGCCTGTGACAAGGTAGAATACTTTCGTCTGTCCGGTATCAGTCTCACGAGATTGAGCTAATCATGCTTGTTGTTCTGACATTGTTTAGAGCCGTCGTTTTGTTGCCAGTGCTATTTTATGGGGGCGTTAGAGCATCGAAGGTGAAAGATTGAATATCATTCCTTGCTGACTGAATGTGGGAGGTTTAAGTTGAGTCCATCTTCTTTACTAGAGAAGTGTAGGGGCAATCATCTCTGACAGCAGACTGTATATGGTCCAGAGAACAACACTGTGTTAAATCTTTAATGCTCCACGGATTCAGAGGCTCATTTGTGACTAGGTCCTTACAAGTATATCGAAGCCATATCGTTCTTTATTCTCTTTATTCAGTAAAGAGTCTTCACCCTTCTCTCTCTCTTCCACACCCCCCCCCCCCCCCCCC
>JAWQUT010000031.1:428881-453687 GCA_033807755.1 Ellobium chinense
AGGAAGGAGCGAGGAATCTGCGCTCTTCGATGTTTACAGGAAGTGACCAATTATCGTGCACAAGAGCATGAGCCATTTCATCACGCATATCATTGCTTAATCAGTTGGGCTGCCCTCAAGTGGTTGAAGAATTCAGGTTGTATGTAATTACACTAATGTTGACAAGTGGCTTTAGACTTTTCTTGTAACTGCTGGCATATTAAGAACACTGAAGGTCAATAGGATTGTCACGTCTGAATGGTCGGTACATAAAGAATACCTGTTGAGCTGGTGTCAAAAACTACATCACCAAGAAAATACGTATATCTCGGGTTTTTATACTTTCAAAAGTAAAGTTTGTGAATACAAGTACAGTGTATACCACTTTTGCCTCAAAAAAAAACAATCCTCGAGATAAGTCTTGGCTTCGTTCTTATTCTCGGCTCTCATAATGAAAATGACATGGTGCTGGCTGCTGTGATCAGAGAGTTGGCCTGGTTGGCGAACACCCTAGTCTAGTCATCCTCTTACCTATGTCTCTATGCTCGTTCCCAGATACACTTGGCTTACTCAGTTATTTGGTGGTACAGTATTTGTACTTGTTGTCTGTCTCTAACTCGAGCCGCCTTATATGCGTAGACCTCCCAACCACTTCAAAATACGCTTAAGCAGATAAAGAACATCAGGAATTTATATAGCATTACATGCACATTCTGACAGTGATTATGTCATGGTGCCCATTCATACTGAGCACATAGTCAAAGTTTAAGTGGATAAACCATGTAAGTATTTTTAAGTGTTTGAAAAAATATGAATGCATGCTTCATTGAAGCTGTCAGTGTTCGCGAATTGTTAAGACCGATGTCGTACTTGAGTTTGGAGACAAGTTCGAGTGGTTATGCAGGTTTGTTTTGCATAGGGTGGGGAAGGGAAGGAGCAGAAAAAGACTGCAGAAAGAACATCAGTATTGGCTATTGTTGTCGTCGTCGTCGTCGTTGTTGTTGTTGTTGTTGTTGTTGTTGTTGTTGTTGCCGCCTTTGTTATCGTAGTTTCGGTTTTATTTTTCTTGATCTAGAGCGGGAGCTCTATTCGGCGAGAGGACAGCAACAAAACAACAGCTTAGAAACATACCACATAAAATTAGCACTGAAATGAGCTAAATATAATTTCGTATTATGCTAGCACTGGTGCCCTCAGCATAACCGACAAATGTGAGTTGGTTTAGTTTCTAAGGCAAAAATTGGACCTGAAAAAGACTTGTTATTGACCGTGAAAAGACATTGTCCCTGTCTCAGCAGCGGCTGATGGTACTGGAATGTGATTCATACGGGTCATTACTTTGATACACACTCATCAATTTAGCCGTATTGTCTCCCCTTACTCTCGATTGGCTTGCGTGCTCTGCCTCTTTGACACTGCACTGGAAACGGGGTCCTCATAGAGAATGCGTTTTATTCATCTGCCATCAAAATACAGCGCACTGGTCTTCCATATTTCCATTTTCCTATAATTTTAGAATGAGATTCGACCAACTGACCTAAATCCAGTGACACAATACTTAATCGACCCAAGTTAGCCTCAGTTTCTTGAAACCTGAGACAATAGAAAGCACTGCTGCTTGTGTCTGTATTTGCAAAATACCCGCGACACTTTGTCGAATACCTATGAAAACTGGCACGGCCGCGAAAGGATATAGAAAGAGTAGCGGTACCATAATTTGTGAAGAAATACGATCTTACAGATAATTATTTTATTAATATTTAAACTTTTTTTTTTGCTCTTGGCCGTTGATTTTCGGGTGCATATGCCCATAGGCTGGCGTATCGTACCTAATATTGAGATAGTTCATGTGCGCTGTTATGAAGACGACCTGCTGACCCGAATCTCGTCATGGATTGTACATTGACATCAGTGTCGCATTACGATAGCAGTGAAAATGCGTGACTTTCCCCCCATCTTTTCTACTAGAGAAAATCATGTGCGCCAGTAGGGACATAGAGTGGACAGAAAGTGCCCATCTTGATGGGATTTGCTTAAGTAATGACCTTTGCCTGCGCTATAGCGTGAATACAAGGATGCTTCAGTTGATTGCATCGTCGTCAGATTTCCTCGTTACGGTTTTTAATTTCCACAACCGGGGTGCATATTCAGAGAGAGAGAGAGAGAGAGAGAGAGAGAGAGAGAGAGNAGAGAGAGAGAGAGAGAGAGAGAGAGAGAGAGAGAGAGAGAGAGAGAAAGAGAGAATAATTGAAATTGCACAGTGTTGACTTGATTATATTTAATCATACCATCTGTCACACACCAGCTTTTTCCTTACAAAGTCCGTGAATAACAGAGCATTGGGCCTCCTCTCTGCTGCGCACCTAGTAGTGAATGTCAAATATTTACCAAAACTGGCTGATGGCACTTTGAAATTCGTAGCAGTGAGGTGATCTACATTACTGATATATGTCCTATCGAGAAAAGCTAGAATAATATGACTTTCTTTATGTACTGTTAAGCTTGTCACCCGGAACATTACGTGTCTCTTCTTTCTTTAATTTTTGCAGTACGTGTCCATGCTGTGTCTCATGTGTTTCATATCGCTGCATTCCCCAGGTAATGCCAAAACGGTGCGCAATGACAACTCCAGTCGCTTCGGCAAGTTCATGCAGGTGTGCTTCTCAGGGACACAGATCAAAGGATGCATCGTGCAGGATTACCTGTTGGAGCAGTCCAGGATCACCTTCCAGAGCGAACAGGAGCGAAACTACCACGTCTTCTACCAGCTCACGTCAGCGGCGCAGGCATGTCCCCAGCTGGCCGAGTCCTACATGCTGGGGCCGGCCCATAGTTACTACTACCTCAACCAGAGCGGCTGTTTCACTCTGGACGGTGTCAACGACTCTGCCATGTTTGACAACCTACGTCTTGCCATGAATGTGCTGGGCATCACAGAAGAAATGTCCCATGGCATGTTCTCCGTACTTTCAGCAGTGCTGCTTCTAGGAAACCTGAAGTTCCAAGGAGTGGATGGGGATGCAGAAAAGAGTGAATTCTCTCCCGAGGATAAGGGGGTTGTTGAGAGGGTGTGCCAGTTACTTGGATTCGAAGTGGGAAATTTCCAGGATATCTCATTGTTTAGACAGATTCAGGTCAGAGGGACCATCACGAGTATACCATTCAAACTACAGGAGGTGAGTCTCATTTTAATTCTTGTCTGTCTTTAAATTTCACAGTGATAGAACACCTGCCATCATTTTTATGAAAAATGCAAAAAAAAAAGATGGACTTTTATCGACCCAATAGGGATAGTAATTTACAATGTCATACGGTGTTATATTATCTCATTTAGAATACAAACACATAGTACAGTACATAATTAATATTATCATACACATGAATGCATAATGTTACAGAATGAAACGCTTAACAAAGGCATTGCTGATCACTCTCGGTGCAGCAGCTCCTTCGTCCCCATGGCTCTATAGCCAGTTAGGCCTACTCATTTACACCTGGGTTTCTAGTGAGAATTTCTGGTAAAATTGTCTTCAGGCTTTGATATGTGCATTTAAAAAAATGTCTGTTGTCAGTACTTCGTGACAAAATTATAAACAGTTATCAAGTTCAAAATTCATATATAAAAATATTCTATAGACATATTTGGCAATTTTTATTCTTCTTGTTATATGTCACAAAGAAGAAGTAATCATCGTAACCCGTGAGATACAGTGTGGTAAATATGAGAAGCGTCACCTACTGTCACCGAGAATGCTTGATGCGATATCATGATTTTTTCTTCATCTCACGCATCCTCTTTTTTCCTCTTCTTCCTTCATCCTTTGTCTCGGTCACTAACATTATCGTGAAAACACTTCTATCCCAACCGTCGGACTTGAGGATAATTTTATTGCCGACTCATATATCGATTGTTGCCCCCACTGATTGCCCTAGAGACCCGACCAACACACCCGATTTATGATGGGACTTTGACAAACGGAGAACCCATCACAATAGCCACCCGGGGCACGTACTGTAGTTCGAAACCTGACAGACGTAATGGCTGGCGGCTCGAGGAAGAGTCCAGTAACGGATCGTGTAGACCGGGGGCAAACACTAACGCTGCCGATATGCCAGTGCTCAGATTACATAAACCACAGGGAATGGGAGGGCAGTGACGGAATACACTCGACTCCGCTTAATCGCAACCCGGCTTATTGCAACTTCCGTTAACTCGCAACACTTTTCACACAACAAAATGCTAGATTTCTCCGTAAAAAAAAAAAAAAAGTCACTGGATACCCGTAAATCTTTTTAATCTCAAATTTGTCATTGCTCCCGAGGAGTTGTGATTAAGCGGAGTTGACAGTATCAGGTATCCCTGCAATCGGCTCATCTTTTTTGGCTTGGCGTCAGGGGATTTCCAGGCTAATGGTTGATAGATTGAAGCAGGTCGATAAAGTCATGAGGTGACAAACGCTTGACTCATCGGGGCATGCATAGGGAAATACCATCGTGACTATTGACTAACTATTAGACTAGTACAGGAGAGAGATGAACAAGAAGAAACGTGGCCTGGATACAGTCGTGTAATTTGATGCGATGCCAGAGCGCTGTGTGGCCTATTTAGTGCCCAAATGACCCAGTTATCATTTTCGCTTCTTGGAACGTACTCGTCCTAGTCACACGGCCTCTCATTTTCCGCTAAAATTGGCAGAAAGCATAAAGAAGTAGTTAGGTAGAAGAGGGGGAAAAAGGATTTCACGATAGGATTTCACAACCCCGAGCTTCTTTTTCTAAAAAAAAAAAAACTTACCTGCCTACCTATCTTCCTACCCACCCACCCACCTGTCTGTCTGACTGTCTGTCTGTCTGTCTGTCTATCTGTCTCTGTGTGTGTGTGTGTATCTGTCTGTCTGTCTGTCTGTCTATCTACTGGTATACTGGTTAATCAGGCCTTGATTCTCGTATGTCCTGTGTGTCAGATTTGACTCACGATCTCGAACACCTCGCAGGCTCGAAATAGACTATTCTTAGTAAGTGAACATCAACAAAAGATCACTTCCGGTTTAAGCAAGTTGTAAATGCGATTAGTAGGGTGATTGCGTCGTAAATCTCGCTTCAGAAAGTAAAAAAATGCATCAACCAATAAAAGTCAGTGTAACAGATCATATCAACCAATCATATTCCTTTGGCAGTGGAGAAGTAGAGAGCGGAAGTAATGATTGTTGGGGTTGCGGTTTGCGATGTCCTAATGACCACGCATACATAATAACTGAGAGCGATCTATCGTGGAATAGTCCTCTGGAATTTGAATTCATGATTGCCTAGTAGCAGCAGAGGTGGTGACAGTTGTCAGTCAGAGTAGCCAGCGAAGCGCTAATTCAGAGCGTGTGCATTAACAGTGAGATTTCTTACCATCGTAATAATTACTCTGCATGTTGATCGCTTCTAATGGTGCATTCAGCATCGATGCGCTGATATAATTCTTACGATGGTAAGAGATCGCATCGTTAATGCGCAGGCTCTCAGATTTCAAGGACTGCATATGTAGCGCAGCTGTAGGGGATAATAATATGTGTTTGTATTTACAATTTAAAAGGATGTACTACAAAATGAATGCAAAGATCGAGTCTATGAATGCAAAGATCGAGCCTTTGCCTACACCTACATCTGTTGTCAATACTGAGAGGATTGTGTTAGTAATATCTGTGGCATTTCAACAATACACCATGTAGACATGTTTTGACAATAATGCATGGAACCTTTTACTTTTCCAGAAACTACATCATTTCACTCTTGACAGCTCACTACGCGTTCTTTTCCGCGTTTCAGAAACCAGCATAATATAGTTGTTCTACTAATTGTCCCTGTCGTTATCTGGTTGTGGATCTTTCTTGCGCCTCTTGCAATGGCGACTTCTAAAGCTCCTTAACATTTCCATATCGAAAAGGTGGTCATGAAGTATGCACTGTTATTTACCCCCATCTAGAATTTAACGATGATGTAAAGTTATATTCCTCAAATTGTTCAGGCTGTTAAAGAAAGTGACGATGTCCCAGCTGTTCTCCGCACTGATATACGAGTATTAGCCTTGAGCAGTAGGTGACCAGTTTTTCTAGTCGAGACTCCAGTTCCGTTTTACAGCTTGGGTCAGGGCGCCCGAGGCCTGGCCTTGGCGCAGTCAAAACAATGCGGCGACAGCGAATAGGCTACAGTGTCTGTGTAATGTGGTGTCTTTGTAATGTATGTCAAACGTGGTTGTTGAAAAGGGTAACCTCAGTAGTAGCGACATTAACCACGACAGTTGTCTTTTCCTGCAACCCGACACTTTCTCTGGCTGAACCTTCGCTTTCTTGTGCAGCCTTCTCATTAGTGTCTGGTGTCCCAGTTGTATGCTTCACTCGGAAATTGGACTGTCTGTCGCTTTTGGCAAAATGGAGATCCAGGAAGAGCATTGCCCTGCCACAGACAGACAGGCGGACAAACAGACGGACGGATGGAAGGATGGGCGAGCGTCTGTCTGTCTGGTTGTCTGTCTGTCTGTCTGTCTTTCTGTTTGTCTGTCTGTCTGGGGGCGGGCAGGCAGGCTGGCGGGCAGGCTAATTTTGAGATAGCGGTGATGACTAAACCATTATGGGACAAAAGTATATGATGGAGCTTAGCAATAAATCGCCGTTAGAGATGAAAGGGGTTGACTGAAAATTGAGTGAGCATTGATTATGTCATTATATCGCTTGATTTATTATACAGTTTTAATGACCCAGGACAAACACTTGAGTGTAGGCCAAGCTTCCTTTTATCTTAAAAATAACATCAGTTGGAGGAGATTATCTATCTGTGAAAGCTTGCAGCATGCAGCACACTCACTCACTGACTCACTGACTCACTGACTCACTGACTCACTCACTCACTCACTCACTCACTCACTCACTCACTCACTCACTCTTTCAATGGGCCAACTGTCGGTTTGCATGGTTTAACTTTACCTTTTATATATGCCCGTCAAGAATATTGGACATGTTTGACAGCAGCCAATTTTGAAACCCATCTAGATCTACATATTATTATAACATCTCTCTCTCTCTCTCTCTCTCTCTCTTTCTCTCTCTCTCTTTCTCTCTCTCTCTCTCTCTCTCTCTCTCTCTCTCTCTCTCTCTCTCTCATATGCCATATCCTTGATCTTATTAACACAAGGGCCGGAAAGGAGGACAAACAAGGACTCTAGAGCCTCTTGCAGTGCATCCGCTTTTCCCCTGCTATCATTAGATTAGTCCCAGAAGCCGGTTAGGGCAGCGAGCTGTGCAGTAGTTTTCACTTCTGTCTCAGATTATTTGGGTTTTTGGTAGTCACAGTTGTAGAGGTAGTGAGCTGCAGTTGACCTTTTGACCCCCCACCCCCAGACAGCTGCTGGCCTTGGCTGTGATGACGTGAGTGCATGAGTGCTGATGGACGAGCAAGCTCGAACGAGGCAATCAAAACACGGAAACTGGATGCCCGCGATAAAGAAAGAAAACAAGTCAGTTGGACTGGAGTGTAGGAGAAGCTTCCGATTTCAATGACAGACCCACTTAAGAAACAGTTTGTCCTTAACACTGACATGCACTGTAATCTACTCCCATTTCACTTGGGATTTCGATAGAACAAGAATTCGACCTGTCATGAAAATCATTGGGTATTTACCATTGATACGCCAACATCCAAGTCACGAAACACTACAGATTACGGCTGATTTAGCGATCTTGATCAATATTTACATCTCTAGATAGCTGTCATAAACAGTATCACCGATCATGCGAAATTAGCATTTTCTATCAATTCAACGATCCTACAGCCCTGAAACTGGCCATAATGCAAGTTGTACGATAAACTTATACGTGCAAGACATGAAATGCGACGAATCACCGCTGATTCAGCGATCTTGATAAGTGGCAGCATTTACACCTCTTGATAGCTGTCATAAACAATCCACCGATCATGCGGACTAGCAGTTTTTATCAACCCAACGATCCTACATCCCTAGCATTGGCCATATTGCAAGTTGCATGATACTGGTCAACCTACATGGTCAACCTACAGTGGTACTGAGAACAGACAGTGGTCGAACCACAAATATGCCATGACCTTCTGTCGCGTCGTGTGTCCGGAAGCACGGCCCTGAAAATGCAAATGGCTACCTTGTCGTCTGGCATGTCATTAACCTCTCTCAGCCAAACAAGATTAGTAGTGTATGAAATCCTCACTAGCTGGCTTGTCCGTACTGACTTCTTGATAGGACAGACACGAGGACCGTTTATAGAGCCCTTACATAAATTGTCAATATATGCGTCTGGGAACTGGCACTGAAGAAAACAGAAGGTTGGGCATCAAGACGTCCAGTTAAGAAGAATACCTATGGAAGTTGACTAATTCAGTGCTAAGCTGACCTACATGGCACTCCCATCACAGTCTTTATATTTATATCCAACCGTGTTCATAGTATAAAGAAGGGAGGGGGAAAGCCTGGCGTGAGAGAGGATGTCGCATAATACAGATTTAGATCAAATTGCTTCCAACCAACAAGAGTAGGTGTGACAGCATGCAAACACCAGGAGAACCTATAAAATCAATTTGCTCTGGATGCAAGGAAAACATAAATGTACTTATTATTGGAGTGTAGTGATTAAGGAGGTCCACCTGAATGAAGAAATGATAGAATGATAATAAATCCGTGCATGTGAAATTCTTAAGAACGAGGTATTTGTTACGTATGAACGTAAGATTAGCGTTATGTTTTATTGTTGTATGGGACTGTTATATGCACAGTTACCAAGGGCAGATGTCACCGAGCGAGAACTGAAACTCATTTCAGTTTTGGTATCAGTACTTTGAATCAGTTTCAGTGAGCGTCAGTGCTCTTTTATTTCCGTACAAAAAACCGTATACCATTAGGTCAAATTCAGCTCCTGACACCTGTTTGTAGAGCGTCACATTATCTGTCTTGTGGGCGTGGGTTATCCTTTCGCAGGCGTTTCTAATTTCCGAGATAACAATCAGTATACGCTACTGATTACATGATAAAATGTGTTTCAACGTGAATATTTATATTTTGAAGTCTTCAGAAAGACTTTGATTATGACGCATACGATCTTTTTCTGTTAAACGGCAGATTTCGTTACTGTAAAATTCCAAATTTTGCTTAGTATCTGTCGGGTTGGTTGGTTGGTTGGTTGGTTGGTTATAAACCGGCATTTACACCGTATTTTCTTCAGACCACACGATCATGCAATTCGCCCCTTAAAGTTTAAAATCCCCCCTCATAATGCAATGAACAAACGCCGATCTCCCCTTCTGCACTCCAAAGTTTGCATTATTTGAGACAAATCTAAAATCCATCCAAAAATTGTGCAAGTCCTCCCGCAAATTTATGACAAGAGGGAAATGTCTCCTCTAAATCATATTATGACCCGGAGAAACACTACTTATAGCCCTTCAGATTGGTTTCTGCAATTCTTCGCAGACTTCCAAACTTTCGGGCATGTGAGTTAGACTCCTGTCCAAGAGAGACCTTTGCTCGCAGTGTTCCAGCAATAAACATGTCACGTGCTGCAGGGACATGAGATATGCTCTGTTTGCTTTTCTGGTGTAGCCAGTATTTGCTCTTCCTGTTGGGATACAAAATTGATATGTTTGCGCCGAGGGGCTGATACAAGTTTATGATGCGGATTATCGGGCGTGTACCATGGGTTTGCTGGAGCAGCTCCGATTTCAAGCCCAGCTTAATGATAACATCAAAGAATAAGGTTGCTCACTGGGTTTGTTCTACATAAGGCTCGCAAAATGATTTGCTGTCCCAAATTCAATTTATTTCCTTAAGTATTTTTTTTTCAACCTCTGCTTCAGAGGTGTACTTTGGATTGAAATAAATGGTGGTCACCTTGAAAGTGTTATGTCTAGGAGGTGTCATTCATTAAGTTAATATTTGCTCTCTCTCATGCGTATTCATGAAAGGAATTCGTAACTTCTTATAATGCGGTTTTGGGGGAAAATGAATTGAGCAGGTCGATGAAGCAGAGACTTTGCTGTGTCTACTTAATCATGGTTGTATACCAGTCTGTGCATAATATGACAAAATCCACATCCATTTATGGCCTGCTATTTTGTTTTATGATGCAGATCCGTTGGACTGATTTTGCATGTAATGCGGGCGAGGAATAATTTGGTTTTCCGATTTACGAATATTATGTTACTGGAAGAGGCATCCACCATGGAATCATAATTACGGATCTGAATTTTACAGATCTTGACCGAACAATATATTATCCTGATTTATCAACTGATAGTGAAGATTCATATTACAACATTAAGGCTGTAATTTTCGGAGGAAACTCGAGATAAAGAACGCGCATGCTATTATAGATAATCTGGCATGATACATACGACTGACTTGAAGCAACGCTCCTGCCATCCATAATAATATAGCCCCCAAGCCGCAGAAAAGATATGAACTCCGAAATAAAGATAGTGGTCTATGGTTTTCTTAAGACACGCCCTTGCCCAGCAAACCTTGTGGCTCGTCGTTCTCAGCTGTGTGTTCTGGGAGTATCCAGTTGCCAGACGATGTTTAGGGCAAGAGTTTTGCTTGGCAGCTATGATAAAGTACCTCTGCTCCCTATTTTTTTTTCTCCTTTACCGCAAGAGAGCCGTAAAATGGCTGATACACTTGTCCAAGGTCGAGACTATTGTTCGTGCAGGGCGTAGCGCGCGTACACGCACGCGCGCGCGCTCGCACACACACACACACACACACACACACACACACACACACACACACACACACACACACACACACACACACANACACACACACACACACACACACACACACACTCACTCACTCACTCACTCACTCACTCACACACATATCGTCGTCCCCGTTGCAAAGTGCTCTATAGTACTCTATAAAACCTTTACGATCCATCACTTTGCAGTGCGAACAACGGTATAAGAAAGGAGGTGGGAGTGACGATGATCAGAGTCCGTGCCCAAGGATAGTGAGCAGAGGTTTGACCCAGCTTACCGTTGGAGGCCTTTCAAAATTTTGAACAATAATTTTGTGGCCAGAGATACCCACTTTGAGAGGACGGATTGAAGGGCGTAAGGACATATCAACAGTAAGGCCTGCAGACCCAGTGTGACATGTCGTAATAGGGAAATTAAAGACCTTAGACCCAGCCATAACAAGACAGAGAGGACCCTACTGCTGAAAAACTCCAAATAGTCCTTCACCCCTGAGGCAATAAATAAATAAATGAAAACTTTTTTCAAAGCTTAAATGAGGTGGAACTGAGCACGCTTGTGAACTTAATCGAGATTACAATGGCATGATCGAAAAGCGCGTGCTGGTGGGCTAAATTTAGCATCGAAACCAATATGCCAGCCAGACATTTTTTTTTCTTAACCTTAAATGAAGTGGAACTGAACACGCTTGTGAACTTACTTGAGGTTACAATGACATAATCGAAATGTGCGTGTTGGCGGACTAAATTTAGCATTGAGACCAACCTGCGGGCTAACCGTTGAGTAAGTGCCCGACCTCAGACGGCCATATTTTACTGATTATTCCCGTCAACCGCATCGAAATAATTGAGCCAGGATTGAAGACGACGCTCTTCACTAGCACTCACCGCTAATTTGCTCGCACGCCGGGATTAAGGGTTATCAAGGCGTGAAACCAAATTTAGCCCCCAGTGCACGTGCGTTATCGGCGCCGCCTCGTTAGTAGCCTACTTTTTAATATTTTCACGAGCCTCTGGTATTTAGATCTAGATTCGGCTTTTTTTTTTTTTTTGGCCAAAGCTGGCAATAAAAGTGCAGTTGTTAAAAATCCGTTGCTACGCTGTGTATTGATTTGAGGGGAGCTGCAAGGTCTTGCGAGACGTCACGTGACTCTGAGCTGAATGAAGATCGCCTGGACCTTTATTGCATGTGAATCAGTCCTCTCCAATTTACGGGCAGCCAAAAAGTATGATTTATCCAATCGATCTTAATATGCCAGGCTTTAGCGATGTGAAGCCACAACTGCCTATGTAAGCTTTCGCTTGTTGTCGGTCGGATGTGTTGACTTCTTCACATTCCCCATGTGCCACTTGAATTCATGTCATCCCATCCACTGGCTGAGACAGAAAACTCTCTTATTATTCAGAGAGCGCGAGCGAGGCAACATTTCGTCAGAAGAAGATACTCCCGTCTAGCAAGTGTTTCGGCTCTATGAACTCTTGACATTCTAAAGGGGCTGGGCTGGCGCATGTTTCCCAAGTGTCCTTCAGTTGTTTTTTTTTATTTTGCTCCAAGAGGTATTTGAATATGCAAGCTCCAGTTTTGTAACTCCTTGCCGCACCATGCATACTGAACCATCCACTGTCGGTGTTACCATTATTTGTACCATAATGCTCCTTTCTATTGTCTTTCTGTGTATTCTTCATGCCTCTAGTGTCTATGTTGAGAGCACCGCGTAAGCAAGAACCCAGCTAACAACTCCTTATGGCTCTTAAGCAGATCCCATTTGGTCTATTTTGTGGGGACCTACATGGGAAGTTTCATTTAAGTAAAAAAATTGGTTCATTATCGATTAGACACCAAAGGGACCCCGAATACCATGTGGCATGGGCTTCATGTAAGTAACATTTGGGTAACACACTGGCAGACATTCAAGCAGGTACTCAGGGGTTGAGGAGGGGTAGAGGAAGAGAGAAAGCGAACCTTTGAACCAAAATATATAGAAAACCAAAAATGGTCCTAAGTTAATCCTGGATATAATGTAGAGGGGGAGGTATACTAGTTTAACGCCTTCTTACACCTACATAAAGCTCTTTATCTGTTCGTTAGTAGTGGTAATTGGAACTGCGGTGATCATATGCATTATTTAACAGCCAGACACTGGCAGAAACAAGGCACTTTATGTCCTGGTGAAGCAGTTCGGCTCTTTATCAATGGCGTACGCAAACCACGAAAAAAAAATAAAAGACCGCACTATCTGAAGACTACGTAAACTGAATGTAGTACATTTCTTGCACGTATGCCTATTGATCTTCATAAAAGGTATCCATTAGATCCCCATCACTGACCTATCCATTATCCGTAATCCATCCCCAGGCATCAGAAAATCGACACGCCATGGCCAAGGCGTTGTACTCACGAACATTCGCCTGGCTCGTGGACGCCATCAACAAGTGCACCAACCCAGGAGCTCACAACAAGTTCTTCATCGGCATTCTGGATATATTTGGATTCGAAAACTTCGAGGTAAGCGCCTTAGTGATTGATTTGTCAGATGAAGAAAAAGATAGCACTTATCTGCCATCATAGGTCGGGAACAGTGTTTTCTCCAGATCGCGCGGTTCGCCCCTTAAATTTCAAAATTCTCCCTATCAGACATTGAATGCAGACCGATACCCCTTTTTTGTCCTGTACTACTCCAGTTTGCACTTATTGAGAAAACCTAACTTCTCCCAAAAAAAATTATCAGTCCCCCTTCCTCTTACATATACGACTAGAGGAAATTGTCTTCCCCCAATTCATTTGATCCGGAGAAGAGATCTTGAGACACTGCTGTTTTCCACTTTTCTTAGAAGATCGGTGATAAACCATCTTTGTTTGCTTGCTTTTTTAATTACTTCTGTCTTAGCGGTTAGCAATCATATTCCATATAATTATATGTCTTTGATAACTCTCTCTCTCTCTCTCTCTCTCTCTCTCTCTCTCTCTCTCACTCTCTCCTCTTTCATTCCCCCTTACCCTAACAACCCTTTCGAAGGGTTTGGGTTCTGACTGCGCATGCGCAATATGGCGATGTGACGTCACTTCCCCTTGGAATGGAGGGAAAGCCCCAGAAGCCCAATAACGTCTCCCTGTGCTTGCGTGATGTGAAATGCTTTTGGCATTATTTGGACGTTCTTCGTGTCAGATACGAGACTAATGGCTACTGATTCTCCATTACAAAGTCGCCGTTCTCATGTCATAATATCGACTCTGTCCCTTTCAACGGGTTTTATCTTTGGATTTGTGTGGAGCGGAGTCAGAAAACGCGGGGAAAGGGATATTTGACGAGTGATGAATAGAAGCAATGACTCACTCAAGAAAGTCTTGCGGCTTTAGCAAGAATATGCATAATAGACCACTCTCAGTTATTGTGCATGCATACCATCAATCGGACACTGCAAGCCACAACTCCGACAGCCATTACTTCCGCTTTATACGTTTCCTTTGTCAGAGGCGTATGATTGACTGATATGGTCTGTTAGGTTGGCTTGTATTGGCTGATGTATCTTTTACATTTGGAGGCAAGATTTGATGACGCAATCAGACTATTATTTACATTTACATTCTGCATAAACTGGAAGTGAACTTTGCTAGAGTTGACTACTTAAGAACTGTCGATGGAAGCAGTTAGTTATTCTAGAAAGTCTTGAGATTGTAGAAAGAATGTGCAAACTGCTGCGGTGTTATGAGAAGTATTGTACACTTCTTATTAAAATAGGTCATGATAAAAGCCTCCCTGCGTGTTATATAGGTCGGTCTTATATAAATTTATCAGTGAATCAACGTTTGCGAGATTAGTATCGTTGAGAAGGAATTAACGTTCTTGGTTTCAGACACAAGTGGAGAGGGTACAAGAGAGTAATGTCTGGTTCTAGTTCTAGGCGTGCCTCTTCTAGCAGAGAAAGTTTGCCTACTCTTGTTGTTGTTGTTGATGTTGTCCTTGTTGTTGTCGTTATTGTTTGTTGTTGTTGTTGTTGTTGTTGCTTTGTCCCCATTATTGCATTGATTCATCTACATTTGGTTGTTCTTGTTGCTATCTTGTCTCCTACCGTCATTAATGTCATCATCATTATCATCATCATCATCACCACCACCACCACCATCAACATCATCGTCAGAGATTTGTGTTGTGGTTGCTGTTCCTACGTAGTACTATTTTTGTTCCTGCTCTTAGGAAGTACTATTTTCCATCACTTTTCTTTTCCCCCCACTGCACGTAATACAGTATAAAGAGAACCTCTAATAGGCTCTTCTTGTTTTTCTGTTGTCTGTAACCTCCAGCCGTCGTCTTTTTTATGGCATTGAAGAATGGTTATCCTTTCGATCTTCTTTCTTTGTTGGCCCAGACTGTCTTTCTCGGAACTCATCGACCACCTGCCCGTCGCCAGCACCACTTAATTTCACTTACATAAAAAACGTGCCACGTGCTCTATAGTCTATACACATCCAGTAGTCTCTCCCTTCCCCCTGAACAACAAACATCGATCAACGCAATGCCTAGAACTCTTGACTGTGATCATAGTATCCTACTGACCCGACAACCGATGTGATGGGCGCTTTCTTGTCACCAGATGCTCCTGGGGAGATGCAGTCTACTCCGCTTAATGGCAGCTCCACTTGCGATTGTCCGGTGACTTTGTGTAGAGAAATACTGTACTGTGTGGGGTAAAAAATGTGATTAAGGGTAATCTGACCTGACAACTGATGGGTGCTTCCCTGTTGTTAGGTGCTGCTGGAGAGATATAGTAATCTCCGCTCAGTCGCAACTCCACGGGAGCATAGAAAAAGTTGCGATTAAAAGAGTTGCGATTGACGATGACTTTTGTAGAGAAATACAGTGCTTTGTGAAGTGAAAAATGTTGTGATTAGGCGGAAATTGCAATCACTGACCTGACAACCGATATGATGGGCGCTACCCTGTTGCTAGATGCTCCTGGGGAGATACAGTCAACTCCCCTTAATCACAACTCCACGGACGCATGGCAAATGTTACGATTAAAGAAAGTTGCGTTTATTCGTTGACTTTTATAGAGACAAACATTGCTTTGTTATGTAAAAAAAATACCAAAAACATTGTGATTAAACGGAAATTGCGATTTTCCGGACTGCAATTCAGCGGAGTCGATTACAAATCTTACTATGGAACTTGAGAAATTTTATTATTATAGAACTTGTATGATTAAATGTACTCCCGCCACACTAATCGTTTTATCCGTTCATAATAAATAAAACGATGAATTATTTTTCCTCGCCTTTATTTATGCTTCCCTCCCCCCCTTTGTCCAGTCTGTCATTAGAGCGATCCTTTTCACGTACACTCACTGTTGTCTCGCCCATGCCCACCCCCGATTCCTACATCACCCCTGTCCCATGTCTAAGATAAAAGATGAAAGAACCAAGTCATGAATTTTTGCTACTAAGATGACAATGTGGACTTGGTCATCGGTTAATATTATGATTGATAATGCTGGGCGTAATCGAGTAAAAGTAATCGATTACTATGATTCCTTTGATATCTTTAGCAACCGACTGCTTTTCAGTTCTGTCATTCATTTACTGATCGATTAATGCAAACCTAGGAGACAATAACTGAACAAGCTGCAAGCAAAACAAACTTACAGAACATGTCCCTTGATTAAAAACTATTTTTACCTTCTTTCCTGGCGTTTTCTCTGCCGGCTTTACTCACTCTAGTGTCTAAATCCAAATCACTACTCAATCCCCCTCTCCCACCCCCGTCTTACTCACTATTAACACACACACACACACACCCTCGCACACAAAAAATCGATGTCGTGAGTGGGAAGATGTGTCGTCAAGTAATCGCCACAAGAAATCAAGAATTATTCTACTACCTAAAGCTGGAATAATCAGTAACAGCGATTACCCCCCAAAAAAGAAAAAGCGCCCAGCACTAATGACTGATGCTACCCTACGACTGACCCACCCGATTGTGAAAAGAGAGTAGGAGGGGTGGCGGAGCTGGTGGGGTGGGGAGAGAAGCTGAATCAGATCTGCAAGAATGACCATGACGCGCGGCTTAGCAGACGAGCCACTGAGTCATCGCCACGGTGGGCCAAACAGAGGAGAGGGAAACTTCTCGGCTTTGTCGCTGGGGCTTGGATAGAAAAGTTGCTATGCTGTGGGCGATCGATATGGGTGGATTTCTTTGAAAGAATGAAAAAAAAAATGAAAAAAAATAGGAAGCGTGTTTCAGTAATGATGAAAATGATATGATGCCACGATGGAAGGAGGAAACCAAACAAAAAAAAACAACGGATTAGAAGATGTAAAAGAACATGATAATTTTTATATTATCCAGGCGGATGGCTGCCAGTGCGCTGGAGCAAGAGTCATGTCTGTATTTATGATATCTGGCTGGTAAGTTATTATGAGCTCGTCTCTAGGAAAATGCAGTTGTGCGCAGAGCTACTTATACAAAACCTGTGGAGTCTTCGAAATCTGCATAATAATATTATGCTCTGTCTTCTCTCTCTCTCGGTCTTCTTTTCTTTTTTTTTTCTTTTTTTTTTACCCCCACCTTCATCTATTTTCCGTGGCAAAAGAAATGATATCCTAAACACACACACACACACACACACACACACACACACACACACACACACACACACACAAAAGTGTTGTCCAATCCGTTTCATGCCAGATAGGAATGAACGAGATAATCTGTGAGAAAAAACAGGAAGTCATAAAATAACAAATATTATTATGATTATTATGATTATTATCATGTAATAGCGTCAAAGAGGAAGGCAAAACAACGAATTCCTAGGCCACCACGGCCCAGATATCTCCTTTGAAGAGCGGAAGTTACGGGGGATTTAAATTTCAGTCAAGGCCATTGGAATAACGATCTCTGAACAGTGCCATTTATTGCCCTTCGTTTTATTGGTCCCTTGACACCTATAACGCCAAGGCTACGGTCGGCATGCCATGCCTTGAATAGCAGGCTGTAGAAAATTTGTCACCAAAAAAATTTCCGGTGTGGAACAAGGGCGTTGAAAATGGCAGCGTTGGGATATTCATTGTGCGTACGCGAGTATTGATGTTTTGTTACCGTAACCATGAGTAATCGTGCGCGGCAGCTTTTTAACTTGCGAGGCAGATAAACTGCTGGGGCTGAAGTGCGAGCAAATTGAAAGAGGAAATTTGTCCTGATTGGGGAGGATTTCATGAGTCTGAGCAAAATAGAGAAAAAAAATAAGATAAACTTCCGTTGTGAAATAATCGTCTTTTTATTGATGCACCGGTTGTCGGTATGAAAATGTGAAAAGAAACGTTATGTTGAAAGTGATGAAAATCCAGCAGGATGCAGGTGCTCACGATCCCTAATCAGATTTCATTGAAAAGCAGCATGGTTCTCTCGTCTGAATGCTCTTAGAGCGATTTCCATACTTGTATATTATACAGTATATATATTCGTTCAAAAGTCGAGTAATGAACTAGTTTCATGTTGCTCGAGGTTCTTAACTTAAGAAAACATGATATGTCATATGATCATTATGACCAGTGTTTACAGATGGATTAGTTGTTAAGGATTGAGCTAGCTCCAGATATAGAATTGACGCCATGATAATCAAGGGACACTCGCTTTAATGACCTTTAAAGCAGTCAGTCACTAGCGCAGTAATGAGAAATTGCTTTTCTTTGTTGATCCCATGTTGCCCAACAGGCTGGCCCAAAACAGTGTGTCATTTACAGGTATTAGACTGAGTATCTTGAAATGAAAAATAGCCAGAGAAGAGTAAAGCTTTCCTTGGTCTTGTGGAATGGGCGAGGTTGGAAGTCTTTTTTCCTCTGTATATATGTAAGGAATCTTGTAGAAGACTAGATATCAAGAGGTTAAAATCTCCAGACACTAGGCTACTGATTTTAGACTATTATAAGTACCTCTAGGGATATACAAAAGTCTTCCATGCGAGAACATACGCAACAAGAGATTTTGCATCAGAGAGGATCTTGAGGTCAAACTTTTAATCACCTAGGCATGGCTAGTGGGTAGCTAAATAGATATGAACAAGTTAAGTAATTTTTATGTATGCTAGAAGTGAAAGTTGAAGTTCATGGCTAGACTTTGGATCGACCTTCCGTACTTTAAGCTGAAGATGTAATTTGTAATTTCAAAGACATCGAGGGATTGAGCTGTGTGAATTTGGAGGGAGGGTAAAAATGGTCTGTTGCTATTGGCAACAGAAAGCATGATTGGTGTGTGGGTGGTTAAAGTGCATTTATAATTATTGATCGTGACGGGACTGTGTAGAAGCACTGCACTGTCCTTAATGAAAGATGGAAAACTACACATGAGGATGTCCTTGAGTGTTTGGAGTTAGGGGATGGTTTATTTCGCCAAGCTTGTAGCTCTTTCTCTCGGGTTGGGGGTGGAGATATAGAGTGCATTTAGATTAAAGCAACAGGAAGGGGAATAAAGCACTTCTTGCGTTCCCAGATTGTGGAAGATATTTGTTGCAGAGATTTATGGCTTCCCTGTGAAGTAAAGCCATGCGAAACGCGCAGTGTCATCTCTTGAGATTTGGCTGCACAGGGCAAAGACAGGCCACTCTCGCGGTATCTGCATGTAAATCAGCATGAGTTATATCCCCAATCGTGTTCTGAATCACGTGACATATTGCAATAATGTCCCTACTCTGTCTCTCCTCTCAATTTTTCCGTTTCTTCATTCCCTCTCTCTGTTTCATTCTCTGTTTCCTTTCAAATTCTATCTTTTCCCCCATCATTTACACTCTTTGATTCCCCCTCCTTCTAACGTAACCCAGAAATGGGACAAGGGCGTCCTGCGCTTACGAGCGAAGTCAAATTTGGCATCCTCTTCTCTTTGCCCTAGACATTGCCTCCGATATCCACCCAAACCTTTTTATCAACAACACAACATTCGTTTTCAGTCTTTTTTTTTTTTTTTAAATTTTGCCTCTTTTCTAATTTTCTCGTACTACATCACTTTCTTGCTATCTTTTTCTCCATTTCTCTTTCTCTTCACTTTGTTTTCCTCCCTGTCTCTTTCTGTCACTGAAATAGCCCCCCTTCGCCCACGGGTTGCACTTGAGGTCGCCCGTTCCTTCGTTTCGCTGTCGCTGATATCTTTCGATAACTGTCCCCTTCCACATTACTTCTTTTTGTTCATCTCAGTGACTTTAATTTCTTTGCTTCCTCACCACCCCTCACCCGCCTTTTATCCTAGTACCTGTCAGTTTGTATCTCCGTATTCAACTGTCTCTTCCCTCAAATTCCATTCCCTAGCTCTCTCCCTCCCCTCCTCCAACCAGTTTTTCTTTCGGAAATGTAAGGAAGATCGAAAGAAAATGTAAACAACCAAGCTACATCAGCCAGTGGTTAATCCCATTCATCCCACAAACACCGAAATCATGGAATAGAATTTCCCTGGTCTCAGCCTCTATCCCGTTGTTCCGGAATTGCTCAGTCTCTAACAGTGGCGGATCCGGAGGGCTTAGGTAGTAGGGAAAGGGGATAATCGATCGGAGCTTTTTTTCGAGACAAATCCACTGAAAGACACCAGGTTAAAGATTTTCAGGAAACAATCCAGCGTGACGTAGGTAATCAGTAATATGAAATTTCGGATTGCCAGAGGCAATTCAAGTGTTCCTATTTGTTCGGAAATTACTAGTAACATAGGTGATAACGTAAGGATCAGAGTTGCGATTTTTAAAGGGAGGTAAACTTCAAATCTTGAACGAATGCAGCTGTCTCCTCATAGCTTCCCAAGCGGGAAGAGTGGAAGAGTGAATGGCATTTTGGAAACAAGCAGTGACGTAATTTTACACAGAATGGTACAGATCGGAAGGCTGTCGAATTCCTGCGTTTCTGCCGGTGCTCATGACCGATATTGGTGAGATATCGTAATTCTGTCTGTTAATTAGTTCTTGGTCAGTCTACGTGATACTCTGGAATCAAGACGAATTTTGTGAGGAGCGAGAAGAAGATAAAATGAAGGGGAGAGGGTGGGAGGGAGGGAGAGAGAGAGCGAGAGAGAGAGAGAGAGAGAGAGAGAAAATTTGTGTGTACGAGCACTCCAAAAGTGTACGAAGCACAAGCAGTCTTCTGTAGCAGCTGCTTCTTCTGTTAAACGTTTTAGGAGCATGGGAACTCGCCCCTGATGTCCAAGGACGTAATGACACTCATTAATCACAAGTCTGTGGCCTTATCTTGCATATTTTGCCTGTCTTGTGATCTCGACAAGGTGGCGCCGAGTGAGAGGTGCCATGTAGCGGGGACGCTGGCGGACTACTGGGACCGCGTGTTGTCCGATTACTATGTTAGGGGCATAAAATGAGATCTCATTAATGAAAGCCCGTTGGACAACATTGTGGGTTTTAATTAATTTTGCGGCAAAAAAAAAAAAAATTGCAGCAGCGCAAAAGGTGCCTTCAGGTTACATACGCCCAAATCTTTTTGCTATATTTTTACTATGTACTGTCCTTTTCCGTCACTCCAGCCCTAATTTTCGTTGGCTTTTCCTGCTCATCAGTAATGGAGATCAGCATCGGATCTTTTAAAAAAAACACATAACTTTTAATAGCCCATAACAAGTAAAGTTTTTTGCTGTGTCTCCTCGTTTGACCCATCCCCATGAAAAGCCACTTGAGGCCTCAGGCTTTTACAAGAGAACCGGGGATTAGCTCATTGACAGCCTCTATCTTTTCAAACCTCTGACCCGGAATAGTGCTGCTTTGATTTAACCTAAACTGGCCAGGAAAGTGACAAATGCTTTAGAAACGGCCACAACTAAGATCCCTGGGCCCCTGAGAGGGAGAAAAAAAATGATGTGAGTAATAGATCACACTTCCATGTAAGTCCAACCGAAGTGACCTCAAAATTAATGCTCGTGCGTAACCTTAAGCTGTTTTCCGGATTGGTGGTGGGGGCAGAGAAAGGAGGGGCTAAAATTTTTAAATCAACTATCACGTTCAGCTTGTGGACCAGTCCGACTAATTAGGCCAACGTTGTTTTATTCATGTTTGACCAGAACCAGTGCATTAATCATAGTTAATGCAGCACCATGCAGCTCGAGCAAAGGTCGAATACATTACACATGAAAATTATGTTGTGAGCTTGCAACAGCCAGTACTTTTAGATGTGCATGTACAATATTTTATGCAGTCCTTGCTCAGAAACCAGTGGGATATTGGGAATAGTCCACAGTCAACAATATTTAATGACAAGCCATTTAAGCACACATCCTCTTAATCGCAAAGTTTCATGTAACAGAAGTTTGTATTGTATAAAAACAAATAACATGGTAATCGCAACTTGTTATCATTGCAAGTTTGTCCGTGATTCAGGGAAGTTAGAAGATGGAGCGAGGTTGAATGTATTTGCATACAAACACTTTTATGCTCCTACGTGTAATGTTATGATCTACAGGTCGTGATGTACTCGTTTTGATATTAGAGAGCTTTCATTACAAGTTCGGATCTCTTACAGACCGTTGTAATAGAAGCAGCCTTGCGCAGGTGGCACTTCCTGGTTTTATGATCCTACTAGAACCACATGTGAATTTCACATCTCGTTCCTAATGTGCGCTATGACTGGTAACACCAGGAAATGCCTTATGCGCATGCCTACCCCTGCCATAACCATAAACCCGGTCCGTGGGAGATACGAATTTCCAAATAACAGCTCTCTATTATATTCGAGGGTTTCGTTTACTGTGATGCAGCTTATTGCAGTCTTCCGTGCTACAATTCATCAGTGAAAGCACGCAAATGCCAATCTTCTCTCTTTAAGTTAGAGTGTTGCCTCACCCTGGTAATCCATCGCTGTGTTCGTTTCTGAACGTCTTCGCTGAACAGTTCTTAGAGAAAGCTTACCTCGAGATAATACATTTTCACACCTCAGCAGGCGTCTCAAGGAGAAGTTCTGTGTCGACTACGCTCGCTTGTCAGCCAATGTCAGCACGGCCAGTTTTCCCACCCTAACTAACCATTTTAGATATAGATTATATCGACTTCGCTGAGGAGGATATAAGGTGGAGATACCGGCGGAATATAAGACGATAGTGATGATGGTCATAATTTTAATAATGTGGATATGAAGCAGCGTGGCTGAACGGTTACAGCGTTGGGCTCAAGATCTAAAGGTCGTGGGTTCGATTCCCGACCACGGTCGTGTTGTAAGTGCCTTAGGGAAGCATTTCATGCATTTTTCTCTGTCCACCTAGCTGTAGACAGAGAAAGATATTGTCAGAATGCTAGTAGTGATCAGCATCTGTAAATGGCCGCGGCACTGTATGCTCCCTAGGGAGTGGCGAAAGTCGTAGGGTGAACAGGCCTGCTGGGGTAATAATAATGTGGAGTCGCTTGAGCGGACATTATCCTGGATACGAGACTAATAAACCACATTATTATTATTGTATATAGTGATTTTTTGTATGAGGCTTGGGGAATGCGGGCTTGAAAGTACACATCAACCATTCTTCAGCCACCACAGAGTACTTTTATGGTCAGAAACGCGTGCTCATACTTTCAGCAGACTGTTTGCATTGGCCGTGGAAATATACCCTTTTCGGGTGGCCTGCTCTTCCGAACGTGAATTGATGAAATAACTTATTCAGGACGATGGATCAGTCTTTCATGACCCGTCCCATTTTCGATGATCTTTTGGGGCAAGGTTTTCCATTTATGATGCATTCATGTCTGACGCGGGCTGAGTGAGCCAGCGAACTCTAATCATAGAGTTTATTTTTTGGCGCCACCTTATGGCGCACGTTGAATATTCATTGACTTGCCTTCGTGGCGGTTTGTGTTCGTACAGTTGGCTTTTATGGCTTGGTTCACATCATTTCTTTCTTTCTTTCTTTCTTTCTTTCTTTCTTTCTTTCTTTCTTTCTTTCTTTCTCACATCTTTTCTTTCTTGCTCACATCATTTCTTTCTTTCTTTCTTTCTTTCTTTCTTTCTTTCTTTCTTTCTTTCTTTCTGGAAGGAGATTGAGACACAATACGTCAGAATAATCCACGAAAATTGTAATGCGCTTATGCACAGACCGCTCTGGAATGATTTTTGTGATTTTGTGATTTTCCATTCCTTGCAAAATACATGATGGAAAAAAAAACAACACGATAGAAAAAGCGTACGTCAAAATATGACAAGAATGAATTTTGAGACAAGGGCTGTTTGGGGGAGATTGTATTGTGAGCAGGAATGCTTTTCTGATGCATAATTATGAGCTGGAACACTTTTCTCATGTATAATATTATGAGGCGCTTGGTATTGAGAGAAATATTGTGTTCCTTGTAGAGAGAGGCTGCAGCTGTTTTCTGTGTTTTAGCTTGATACGAAATGGCCTGGTAGAGCTGTTTCTTCGGGTATGCGAATTTGTATGTAGTATAACCCTATTGTTTGCGGTGACCTCAGTTACACGTAGGTTGACTCCGGTATAGCGTAAATCCATAAAAGAACGAGAGAGGCTGCGTTAATGCGGAGGATTCGGTTAAGCAGAACTGTTTTAGTCATACTTATATACACATTATTTTGGTTTTGTTTGTTTTCTATGGAAAATATTGCGATTAAGCAGACTGTGTGAAAGCGACTTCTGTGCACCTGTTGCTGTTGATATTGAGAAATATCATGTTGATGACGATGATATGAACGTAATGATGCTGTTGTTGGTGATGATGATGGAAGTAATGATAATAATGCGATACAGATAATGATAAAGACGATGATAAAATTTACCGAGCATTAAGGTAATGACAATGATTAGGAGGCCAAGAGAGAGAGAGAGAGAAATACTGTGGTTGTTGTCGAGGTTAAACCCATTAATGTACACTAGTGTATTATAAATACAGACAGAACGAACGACATAGTGCAGATATGGAAAACGTCAGGCCGGAGAATCAGCGACACATGCGTGACAGATTCCAGCCCCGGCGGGCATAAAGAACGGACTGTGTCATTATCTATCTTCTCTAAAATTGTTGTGGTGTAGCCAGTTATTTAAGGGAGATGCCGCTCGCATTTGTTCAAAAAAATTACCGAGACGCGGTCATACAGAGCCT
>JAWQUT010000031.1:454490-478060 GCA_033807755.1 Ellobium chinense
GGGGGGGGGGGAGGAGGCCTCTCTGTTTTTAAGTGAGGTCATTCGTTACGTTACATTTTTCAAGTACTGATGTCACCAAATAACTATGACTTCATTGACCTTTTATAGGAATAGTTCATTACACAGGAAATATGATTGGCTGCTCATTGTGATACACAGACTTTCTGTGAATCCATGAACAGTTTAAAGGGACAGGGTTAGGTATTTTCTTCGTAGCCCTAAAAAAAAAAAAACTCACAATATTTTTTTCAGAAATTTCACACTGCGAAGGTTTTCCTTTCTCCCGACCAGTTCTGAGAAAACGTCATTGGAATGTTGAGATTTTCAACCTCCGCACGCCTCCATTACTCGTGGTGACTGACGTCATAAAGCGAGAAAAGCCAGCAGACGACTGATGCAGACGCATGTGGAAACCGTCTGGAGCAATCGTGTGGTAGCTTATCTCGCTCTTTGACGTCACGTAGCATGAGTAATGGTGGCGCGCGCAGGATGACAGACCCGACATTTCTGCCGTGTTTTTTTCAGAAACTGTCAGGCGAATGGTAAGGTGAATGAGAAAGTATTAGGCTGTGAGGTAAATCACTACTCCTGTCCTTTTATTGAATAACTGATAGACTGTACTTACCTTTGGTATTACAGTCATGGCAGGCGGGCATCTTGTAATAATCTTCGAAAATTATCAATTTCTTTGCCGTCTTTTTTCATTATGCCTAATTCGGTCGCCCAGCGGCAAGAGACATGGCTTCAGCTTCGACAGTCTGTAGTTATCGGGCCCGTAAATTCTGTCCAAGCGACAGACTTTGTCGATATTCCTGGGAAAGAGGAGGGTATGGTGTATAAGGCTCGTGAACGAGTAACAGTTTCAAGAGAGAGTGCTGGCCGTCCAAGTTCAATATTCCAGAAAAATAAACGTCATTTTGCCTTCCATGCAATCTTAGAATGTGTTGGGTATCACATAATGTGTTGATTCTTTCATCACTATTACCTGTCTCATTGTGCCGAGATCACCTGTCGTAACTCCATGCATTGGCCTCTGGCATCAACTGATTGTACGAGCTTCATACAATATGTACTCATAAATGCCTTTGCTCATGAGTTTCACAGCCACCGACACTAACTGAAGAAAAGAGCACTGCTTTGTTTTATGCTCACCTGTGTACACCTGTAAAGTAACACCATCAGACGGTACCAGTGTAGTACAGGTAATACAGACGAAGCGCCATCAGACGAGGGGTTCTCATACTTTGAACCCAAAGGGCTGAGCTGAAAAGTCTTTGAGGAATTAAGCACTTCTCATTATTCAAGTTCGACAGCACCACCCCCCCCCCTCCCCAACCTTTGCTCCAGGTATACTTTTATTCGCCTGTTGGCACTGTCTGGTGTGTGGATTTTGTAATTCATTTGCAAATATTCTGAAAGAATATTATGAGTGTCAGAATAGGGCTGTCAAGGAAGACGTTTTAGAACCTCTACCCTAAGGTCATCATTCTTCACGCCAGCTTTCCTGATAAACCAACAGGCTATCACCTCCCTTGAGCGACGTCTCGGGCCGGAGTTCAAAGTACATTTGTACCGCTTTGTTCGCTGGCGAATTAAAAAAAAAAAAAAGTAACGAGAGTGGGGAACATAGTGAAAGTAGTGAAAGAGCAGAGGCAACAGATTTTTGTATCTGTCAGAGATTGAATATTTTCTTTATCCTGCATGGCAGGTATCCATCATTCATATGTTTGCAGCCCCGGCGTATCACCAGTGGTAAATATACGGATTATTTTGCTGTTTTTTTTTTCTTTTGCGCGCGCGCGCGCGCACACACACACACACACACACACACACACACACACACACACACACACACNNNCACACACACACACACACACACACACACACACACACACACACACACACACCAAGTTCGACTACCCATATTGGAATTGAGAAAACAGATTGAAACTAGTTGCTGTTGTAACTTTAGGATGTGAATTTAGAAGATCATGGGAAGGAAGGAAGGTACGAACGAAACAGAAAGAACATAAACCACCTACGTTACTTCTTGCTGTATAGTAAGCGTCATTAACAAACAAGATGCAAGAAAGTGAATGCACTTAGTGCGTCTATCACCACGCCCTTGACGGAGACCGAGAAATAAAGGAAAACCAACTTGCTGAATAGGCCACTTTGTTTTAGTGGTTACCTGCTTCAAGTGCAATAATGTGGACCGCAGAAGGAGGACTTGCTCTGGCAGATGGAAGTAGAGAGGTGGTCCTAAGGTAGTGAGCCAGCTGACAATGTAAGAGTCCATGCGTGAATTTTATCTGTGTGGAAAACTTTTCTTTTCAAAACTCGTGGAAAAGATATTATTGTTGTTACTGTTGCTGCTTTTATTCTTGTTGTTGTCGTCGTCACAAATATGCCTTATTGTACAATAGAATGGATACGTCCAAATATGCTCAAACCCCATCCTCAGCGATCCCTCAGTGTCCATCGACTGACTGTACAAGTTCTTTGTTGAGTTTTTCAGAAATTAGTGTAATGGACGTGGCATTTTGCTGGAATTGCCGGCAACTCCACCCATTTTCTCCTGATCTGTTCGACCTGATTCTTTATCAACTTGCTAATCGAGTCAGTCAAAATGGACACGGGCTTTCAGGAGCTAGACTAGTTCGATCCTGTCCCAGAGTTCAGTAAGGTTGTATCCCTGCGCTGCATTGTGGAGTCAGATGTGATGTCGAAGACAAGTGGATAAAAAGCAAATCCGTTACGGTGCCTATTTGATGCCAGCCAAAGTTCCATGCCTGATTCCTGCCAGCTTGGTTTATTGACGACACCGTGATGGGCTATGTTAATAGAGTGACCATGAGCTCCACTTGCACACTGCACTGTCTTGCTGTACCTTTTCGCGGTGGTTCTTAAAATGTTCGGATTCTGCAACCAGTCCTTCTGATTGTGTGCCCCCAAGCATTGTCAGGCACCTCAAAACTTAAGCACATGCAAAAGCAACCGAAAACGAAAGCCAACAATATTTTTTAAAAAACAAAACAACTCAACAAAATAATGTTACCGCATGTCTCTAATTTGTAGGGAAATACTTGTCGTGTCGTGTTACCGTCGCTATCATTGACCCTATGGGGTCGTAACTAGCAGTGTGGGAAACGCTGCACGGGCATTCGCATATGATTACGTAGGAGCAGTTGCATTACGAAAGGAATTCCTTGTCATAAGCTTCTAATTTTATATCTCAAAGAAGAAAGAAAGACGGAGAAGAAAAGAAAGGTAATGATAGAGAGAGATATTACAGTGCTTTTCTCGTGGAGATGTAGAGCCATCTGCTTTTCTGAGAGTATTGAGACACTGTACAATACAATCATGTGCCATGGCAACAGTAAGTGTAACATGGTTTATTATCGTTTTGATTGTGGTTGATTGCCCAAACGTACAATTATGATAACGGTGCATTTTGGCTGCGCCTGCCCAGTGTATAATATATTATATATATCACAACTGTATCCCAGAATTTCCAAATTACTGTCTTGGTGATCAGCTTAGTAATATGTGCTAGTGGAAAAGGGACACTCTAGAAAATAAGTAAACACTTAGAATCGACTTTTCATTCCTCGCCGCCACTCTCTTCCGTTTTCCTTCCTTTTTTTTCCCAAGATACAGAAAAAGAACCGTTCTAGATACACCACTAGATCACTTTCTTTCGACATGGTGTTTTGAAACGAATCTGTTTTATGTATGTAAATGAGCATCATGTCGCTTAAGTGAATCTGACACTAAGTGGTTTCGAATGCACTTGCGTGCTCTCATAACCATTTCCCAATATTTCCATTAGTCCTCATGCGTCTTCTGGACCCTGTATTATTGTTTGAGCGTCTCAGGTGCATGCACAGCCTCGCCTAATTTGAGCTTGACAAACTGCTGCAGTTCTGTATACACGTCTGGCACCTGGACTGGTTTTCTTGTGTTTCCATTAAGTCTCTGTGTCCAGATGAATGTCTCACTACAGCTCGGATCTGATTTAGTAAATCTCTTGTTTGTTTAGGATGCCTTCTTTGCACCACCACACCTGATTTGAGTCTTGACATTCGCCATAGCCTGGTATGCAAGCGTGTGTCCACATCCCCATTCACACATGTCTTCATCAGTCTGACATCAGTTGCCCAAGTTCCCACCACTATTTTGGTTATACCTGTATTTGTTTGTCTTGCTATTTCCTGTGCTCGTCCTGTCTTGCCTAATTGAAGCGGACAACTGTTGTGGTTTTGAGTTCACGCTTGTGTCCGCACCTCCATTGCCTCCTATCTCCAGTATATACTTCCTGCCGCAATGCCGAGGATTCGCTGGCAAGGTTAGGAGGAACTCAGATCATATGAACGCAGTTCGTGAACGTAAGTTCAGTTCTATTGAACTTAATCTGAGCATAATAGCTATTTTCGAGCTGCAGCTACTTTGGGTGTTTGACCTGAGCTTTAATTTTCTACTTCACATCTTCCTTGAAAATCAGAACCGAGTGCCAATTTCCAAAACCAAGAGGAACCGATCTGATAATATAAAAACTACACAGTTTTCATGGAACTGAGCTAAACTTTATTTTAGGCCTTTCTTCCCCTTGGTGAAGTGAACTTGATCTGAACTGACTTTCTTGGTGAACTTACCAACCCTGCTCACTAGTTGTTGATTGGATTTCGTGACTCAGTTACTGTGTACATCACCTCGCTTAACCGAATCCGACAGTTGTTTTGGTTTTCTGTACACTGAACAGCTCATGCCCCCATCCGTGTAGATCTTCGTGTCGTGCTGCCGAAATTTTACCGCTTGTTCTGCAACTTCTGCAACGATAAGATCGTGTCTGCATGCGCGGCGCAGCACCGCTTAATTTAATCTGACAGCTGGTGTGGTTTTGCACCTTGCCTCTGTTATGTGAGCCATTGCGGACTCTCGGGTATAATGCACGTGCGTCGTTAGGAATTCTCCAGTTCCGTGGGGTGATACTGAAGGGCGGCTCTATCTACATTGTTAACACAAAAGGGCAGCTAAGGGTGTTGGCTTAGATCAATCTCTAGCGGAAGTCTATGATATCGTCGGCACGCGCATCGGACTTGATTGGAGATGTTTTCAGTATTGTCTGGGCAATTTGTGTCAAAAGTTTTCATTCTGTTTGTACTTAATAAACAGCACACCCTTGTTGGTGTTGGAAAATTTCTGAGAATGAAAATAGCACAGGCCTGAATACAGATACTAATTATGCACGACATAGTCGATTCAAAATCTGAAGTCAGAAGATCAGAGCTCCAGATGGGGATCCGGAAAAGAAATGAGTAAGCTTCATTCTACGCCAAAAAAAAAAAAGTTTTGTTTAGATCCAATGGTACATTAGGGAAAGCGCACTATGGATTATATACACATGAATGAAACATGCTGGGCAGATAGTCTTGTTTCCGCTCTAGATGGTATATGAGCTTAAGACCTGATTCTGAGAATAGAAAATTTAATCGCTCTACTTACTCACCAGAAGTCAAATACACCCAAGGGAATTAATCGTTCTGTAAACATAGGTTAAGCCCCTCTGCAAACTCGCGGTAAGTTAAAGACCATGGGGGCATAGAAATAAATGATTTAAATAGATTTCCGATGTCTCGTCTGTAGTAACCAAATTTCTTTACAGCCTAGGGTAAGCCAAGTCTCTGTGGTGAGCACAGAAATAAGCTTTCACTAACATAAGGATGAATCATTTCAACTCTTTTTGCACCGAAGAACAGTCTCTCTCTCTCTCTCTCTCTCTCTCTCTCTCTCTCTCTCTCTCTCTCTCTCTCTCTTTCTCTTTCTTTCTTTCTTTCTTTCTTTCTTTCTTTCTTCTTCTCCACTCTCTCTTCATGATAGTGGAGACCCATTTGAGAGCATGTTCACTGTATGTGACGGCAGTAATGGAATGTGTGCCAGACAATATCCCAGCAAAAGGTAAAAAAGGAAACCCATGAGCTGAGGTATGGCATGGCCCCCTGTATGATAGGCCATAAGACGAGGGTGATAAACCACGTTGAGAGCTCGCCGTAGGGGTGAGTGGAAACACTCATTCACTCGTGCAAAGGTAAAAGTCGTGTTTTCCACAGCTGAGATTCGGGGTAATAGCAAAGTGCGATGTCTGCAAGTTTACCAGGCTCGGAGAACAAAAGGGAAAAAAAAGCAACAACCGGTGACTCAGCTTTCAGAAAACACTGAAAAATTGACCAATAACACTTACTTTTAGGCAGGCCACAATAACAGTGCAAATCTCAGAGTTTTCAGTTGACCCTGTTTTTAATGACAAAGCAAAGAGAAGACATTTGTTTTAAGGAATTTCTTGAAATTCTTCGGCTCTCCCATCATGTGTGTTTTCATGGCACTTAATGACTGCCAGCGAATTTATAACCCTTGTTATTAAACACCATCTGAAGCCCTTTTCTATATATGCTAAAGCACCTACTATGTTCTGAATGTCCTGTTGCAGAAGAGCTAGTGCGTAGCCCGCTATCTGTCAACACTCTTTATTGCAAATTCCTTCACTTTATTGGTTTTCAAGTGGTCTGGGCCTATGTTGCCGATTGCTTTGTTTTCGCCTCAAGCATGTAACGACTGGGTTGCTGTGTTCTGCGGTGTCACAAGTCTTAGTCTAGTCATTGCATACTCTAAACATCATTGGCTAGTGAGAACGTTTTGGTGTAAATGGCTCACTGTCACCCGCCGGGCTGACGAGAAGTTGGAAATCTAATAAATTCAGTCTAGCCACTGGGTAATGAGCTTAACCCTTTCCACCTCCCCAAACACGTATCAAAATAAAGTGAGCAGTGCTGTGTGTAGACTGGCCAGACGCCAAGGCCAGTGACCTTTACTGGCAGTCCAAGCTTGCAGAGCGGTGGATGCACTGACCAGCTTAGAAAGGTCCGACTTACCTAGTTCTGTTAAACCTGTGGAATATGCAGCGCATTTGATGCGTTTGCGCACCCTAATTATCGTGCCACTTATTCTCTAGATCCAGATGTAGATTAGTGCTGGTTTTAGGAAATCACACTTCTTTGTTACGAGAGCTTGTGCATTAACGACGGGATCTTTGTTACTACCGTTACTGCATCGGTGCTAAATGCACCCTTAATAGTGTTCAATATGCAGAATGTATATTATGCGTAATGTAATTCTTACAATGGTGAGAGACTTCATCGTAAAAGCCGAAGCCCTGAGATACCTGCTTTTCTTTCTTTCTTTCTGTCTTTCTTTCTTTCTTTCTTCCATACCTTTTTTTCGGGGAATGGAGGGGGGAAGGGGGAGGGGAAGAGAGGGATGGGGTTGTCTTTTTCCCTTTTCTCCTGTGACGGCAGTCCAATCGCTGACCGCTGTCCACATGGCGTAGTCCAAGCAAAACTAACGAGGCAACACGTGAAGATGACAGATGGCAGAAACAAACCAGTGGATACTTGTAGCCAATCGATCATTGACAAAGTACGAGTCTTGTGCGCCCCCCGGGGGCTAGGGGGCTTGGGGGGGTCTGAGATGAGAAGATAGAGAGGGAGGGGGACGGGGACTGTCGACATCCTGGGATGAAAGTTAATTAGTGGACAGAAATGACCAGCGGCCTGTTCATGCCAGCTTTGAAGTGGAAACAGTGGCGAGGTCAGTGAACAGGTTATGGGGACGATGCAAATGGTGCTTAGTGGATGTAAAAAGGTCGAGGGGGTGGGGTGGGTGGAGGGAGGGGGGAGAAAATGTGCAGTTCTTTTCTTTGGGAGGGAGGGGGGAGAAACAGCTTCTGCAGGGCCCATCCTTGTGTCTGCGCTGCCGAAGGAAAACTACAGGTGGTTTACGTTTCATATACCTAAAGGTGCAGCTAAATCATATACTCATAAAGGTCAGATGTTCCCTTCAGTGCTTGCAGTGGTCGATCCAAGTTTTTGTCCTATCATTTGGAAGCTATGTGTGAGGTCTTGATGTTATAAGATTTGGTTTGGTTATTGTGTCTGAAGGCACGTGTCTGCAATTATTTTGTCAAGCTCACAGCATTTCAAAGACATGAGGAGACAGAATGAACATGACACGGGGAGGGAAGGAAGGGTGTGGAAGGAGAGAAATAGACAATTTTTTTCTTTATATTTGAACAAAGTTCGACTTGAAATTGACGACAGGGTTACGCGGATGCTCTTACCCTAGGTAAATCGTGGAAAAGTGCCGTTGGCTTTGCCAGATCTGGTAAATGCCTAGAATAGCAGAAAAAAAATGGCCAACTGTCAATGAAAAAAATCATGAAACATTTGAAAAGTGGGAATGGTAGTTTATGATTCTGTTTTGAACCATTCCCCACTCATGTTGACCAGCATGAAAAAGTCTTGAACTCTTGATAAACTTCAGATGACGAAGAGGTGTCCTGCACTAATGTTAGTAACATTATGGAACAAATGTCAGTCCGCCTGGAAATAGCATGGAAAAAATAAAAACAAACATTATATTTTTTATCCTGTTGCAACCCAGTTATTGCAAGCCAACTTTTTTTTCTGCGTTCTGTCAACTTAAATGCTCTCCGTCGTAGACACTGTGGTGCGTGAAGAATCAATTCGACAAGTTACGACACATTACTCCAGCTTTGTATTAGAGCCGCGACGTCCTTGCTAAATTATTTATCTGAACAACATTCGGTGCGTGATGGCTGCCTTGGCTGGACCCGTAATATGTTGTCACTGTGACCGTTCAGTCATTTCCCAAGTGACTTGACCCCTATAAAAGCTTCAGGAAAAGGGAAACGACACTACATCAGAATAGGATAGAGAATTGAACTCTACGTATTAATATAACATAAATATCTCTTGCTACATGAAATTAGTATTATGTGTCACTTTGCACTGAGGCCTGACTAAATATCAGACGAACCCGCTGGTCTTTGAGACAATGAACAAAGCCAAAGAGCAAGAACATACAGGAGACTGCTCTTTGCCTGCGATTGTCACTGGAAAAGACCGAATACGTACTAATATGAGTAGTGGAAAGAGGTTGAGGCTATGGAAATCATACATTAAAAAACTAATGGCATGTCTTGTTTAAGCTGGTCACTTGGTTAGCGTGGTGGATTGCTCCAGTGTTGTCATTGGCCCTGTCTTGTTCATGAATAGTAAACTTATTCAATAGATAACACGACCATAGTACCTAGGGTTGTTTTAGTATAAGGGTTTACTGTGGTTTGGATATATACATGTAAACAGTACCCGTTTCTTTGAATTTGGATGTTCTGCTTAAACACGGCGCATTTACAATACGGCCACACTGTATGTGGGATCCATAGCGCGGTGGAAGACATAGATATGTGTAAGTTTGCAAAGAAGAAAGGTCACAGGTCTGGGACGTCTGCAAACATCAGCGTGGAATGGATATATGTAGCATAGAGTGAAAAATTTAAGAACGAACTGATACAAGTATAGAACCAGTACCGATCTTCAATCCATAGGGGGGACGACTGAGCAGATGTGTGTTTTATTAATAGCGGTGATCGCATTATTGTATTTTGATTGACTTGTATAGCTACAACCTACTGACTGCCCATTATTGCCAAGCTGCCATCCCAAAGAGATGATGGTCTTCATTGGTCTTTGATCTTGATACATCGCCTGGAAGAAACAAACGCTGCTCACCTGAAATTTAATAGACTTCTGCGTTCCTCGAGTCGGACGTATCATATCAGGAGGCTGGTGGCCTGTATAAAGGTGCTGTGCGCCCCGGGTCGGGTCCTTTGGCGTCCTGTGCAGTTTTGACTGAAGCACTGGGCCTCCAGACCAATTTTTTTCTTTTTGTAGGTCGTACTTGGGCCAATGCTGAGGAAATTTAGAAGACGCTTCTTTTGGTCCTCCGAATTTTTATGCAAGCTTTAAGCACTTGGTTTGCGTTCAGTAGACCTATTACAGGTCTAAAATCTAACGGATCATTGAAAGTTTAGCCATGTGTAGTATATAAGACGAGACGTGAGACGGAGGTTTGACCTGAGGCAGCAGTAAACTTAACATTTCCATACAATCAAAGTTTAATTGTGGGTAAAACCCGTGTAAACTGCCGCCAACAAGTTTTTATTGATTTGTTGAATAAAGAGTCGTGAGGCGTTGCATGCTGTGACGAAAACTTGCGTTGGGCATGAAATAGAATTATTGCTCGTTCTATTAATAAACCCAGAGATCGCCTCGGCGTAACAAAGAGTGGAAAATCTACTGCAGCACGCACAAATGACATTCTTTATGTCGCAATGTCACGCCCTCGCAAACTGGCAGTGTTAATGAATCGTTCCGGGATGTGTCGTCTTCGCGCCACGCCATATTGGCGGTCTTAATTTAAATGGACAAATGGACGGTTCCATCCGTTCCTCTGAGTAAGATCTCTTTGATAGTGATAGTCTTGACCGTAACGCATGTGCCCATCGATAATTGTAGTCAGGTCATTAGAGATGGTTACTATGTTGTTCCGTTTGTGAAACTAATTGGGAAATACACGAGCGTATCCTCTCTCTCTCTCGCTCTCTCTCTCTCTCTCTCTCTCTCTCTCTCTCTCTCTCTCTCTCTCTCTTCCCCACCCCCCTTTCCCCCATCTCTTTCCGTTTTCGTCATTGTTATTGTGAAATGTAAACCATACACATGTATTTATTATATAACAACGACAATAATCTACAGCCTTGAAGATTGTTAAAACTCTCATCACTCTAGCCCCTTACAGAGAAACAGGTTAAAACAACTATGGCCTAACACAACCGCCTCATTGAAAAGTCCTAGTTGTTTTGTTCCTTATAAGGAAGCATCCAGGATGACCACAAACAGTCTTAACACATCCTCATTAGCTGTGGCCAAAGGGTGGGTGTGTTCCACGGTAGATCTGTCTGACATGGTCTAAGAAGCACTGACCCACCTTCGCTGCATCCTGTTACCAGCCTGCACTGATTGAAATAATCATGCCATGGAAAAGAGCAAGAAAAAAAAATGCATAAAGTATCCAAGAATACGACCCGGAGCCAAGGGCGTTTTCTGAGCTTACATTACCAGGAAGATAAGACATCCGATAGAGCTTTCACGGTGTACAGAATACGCCTTGATATATACGAGGGTGTGAAATTTGAAATGCTCAAGAAATGGTGGTCTGTCTTCGCCTCCATATCCTCGCTTCCACCCCCCCCCCCNTTTCCCCGGCCCTTTCACCCCATTGGCTGACATGAAATGGCGAGGGGTGCCTGCGCAAAGACTGTATGATTATATGAATTATATAAGAGCGAAAAGGCCTTTGCGCAGGCTCCTCTCTTTTGGCGTTGTAAAAATCCAGGGTGGACAAATCTCACTTTCGATTACCGAACAAACTAGTGTTGATGTAGTAGACGCCTTATAGAGAATTTTGTTCACAATTCCTTACTCCATCTGCCTTTAAATAGTTGCATAGCAACAAGCAGTAAACACTTGGGTGCTTAGAGTTATTGCCCCGAGGCGGTGCCAGTAAATTATATTATTAAACCCCACTGAGAGGGACAACATTCTTGACTGATGAGGCAGTCTGGGTAATAAAACCCAGTGTTTTCTCCAGACTGCGCGCTGGCGCGAATCGGCCCTTAAATTTCAAGATATCCCCCCAAAATTCGTTGAACGCTTGCCTGTCCCCCTGTCTCCCCCATTTCTCCCTCATTTCCTGCCCATAAGCCGAGGAGGAGAAAGGGGGAGAGAGAGAGAGAGAGAGAGAGAGAGAGAGAGAGAGAGAGAGAGAATTAAGAAAACTCTTTAAAAATCCCCCTCAAAATATAGAATCAGTCCCTTGCTCAAGTTTATGACAAGGGGGCGGGGGGAGGGGGGGTGACGCCACACCTCCCAGTTCATATGATCTGGAGAAAACACTGAAATCCTCAAGTTTTATCAGCAGTCATTGAGTGGATACGGCACACAATAACAGTGATACTGTTACTAAAGGCAAAACTGGAGGTAACAAATCTCAAGAACTGTCTTCTAATTATCCTTTTAGGCACGAGGATGCCAATGTTGTTTTCCGTTGGTTTTAAGAGGTTTTACACTTCTCATTAACTTAACACGGGTCCCATTGCAAAGTATTTTTCACACATATTGTCGAACTGTTCCTCCAAATTTTGACACTCAGAAAAATGCCCCACGACCAACTAGATTTTGAGAATGTTGGCAATGAATCAAACTACCTAATATTTTAGGTCCTTTTACACAGTAAGGAGGGTAATTTACTCATCTAGCAATAGCCACAAAATTTATACTCTGGTAGCAAAACCCCACCTATTTCGAGTCGTACCAAAGTATTTGCATCTATCTAAGCCTTTGAAATTTACATCGAACCCCTTTTTTCCCTCCCCACGGCCAAATTTTGACTTTGTAGGGACCATTTAAAACTGCATACCTTTGTGCCAGGTATTATCAGCATCTGCATACCATTATTGCAACCACCAACTATTGCAGAGAGAGAGAGAGAGAGAGAGAGAGAGTCACATATAGGACCGCTATTCCGCTATCCCGCTATCCCGCTATCCCAACGGAGAGATCTTTGGTTTAATTTTCATTCAACATAACAAGGCAGGTTCCACTTTTGCTGAGACTTCTGTTTCTCTTACCCACCCCGTCCACCCACTCACTCTAATCCAGATTTCGACCCCAGGTCTTGTCCGTGTTGCCCCAGTTGTTGATTTCCCATCCTCTTCCCTTGAAGTCCCTCCATTCATTTTTCATCCCGCTGTAGATACCTGTTTATACACCTGTGCGTCTGTGTTTCCATCCTTAAAGCGAGCAAAGAGAATTGTTTCTGTCTTACTGTTTGCGCTTTTAACACTGTCTTTTGTCACGCCTACCTTTGTTCAATATCATTATGATAATAGTCCTGTTGTCATCTCCTTCTTCCTCCGTCTTTGTAGTTCTACAATCAGTCTTAATAAATCTTCAATAATTATAAGTATGCGTGTATAATTTATGGTAACCATGAGTGAAATACGCGTTGCATGACCGCAAGCGACACATTCCACCCAATGATGTAATCAAAGGGCGACGACTGGCAATACCTTTGTTTTTGGATTTCATTTGTAATATCGCTTATCTATAGTAACGAATAGTATACAGTAATGTTATGAATGTGATGTGTAACACTGTATGGCATTTTTTAAATGAATTTTCCAACGGGGTAAATAAAAGTCCTAGACTAGTCCTATTTTTTTTTCAGTATCAAATAATTCTCAACGTGCTGTCAACCAATACTTTTTTTTTCCTTGTTTAATTTTCTTTCGCATTCCAACCTTTGAACCTGCCCTTTTCGGGCCTTGACTTACTGCCTATAAACCTCAACATCTCAAGGCCACCAGCTTTCTCTCTATACGTATTCACTCAAGTATAGCCGGCATAATTTATATACGTACTTACAGTACATGTACTCTCCTGTAGTGCTGCGTACGGCTGTGACTTGGTCTCTATTATATGCCAAGTTTTTTTGTCATTCGTTCTTTCAAGCCATTGGCATAAAGAATGTCCCAACAGGTTTTCCTTTGGAAAGATTTTTTTTTTATTATTATTATTATGGGAGGCATGGAGAAAGGACGGGGGGAGACAGGGGATAAAGATGAACAGTGTGACCATCACAGACCGATATTGGATATTATGTACATTTTTAAGCAGAGGCTGTGGGAAACGGCCGAGCTGTTGGCGTATTGTAATATTCCCAACGGTATTTTGTGTATCTTTATAGGCTGGGTTTATGTGTTATGCATAAAGTCGTCAAGAAAAAAAAATGAATGCATAATACACGTCTTGATTTGGTTTTATTTGTTTTCATATTTTTGGAAGCTGAGCGGATCGTGTGGTAATGATGTATATATTTTTATGCTTGCCCGCGTACCACAGTTGTGGTCTGGGTTTTAGATAAATAAACTTGTTCAGCTTGTTGTCTGAGACAAAATGGGTAACACGTGTTCATGTCTTGGTAAATCTTCGCTTCTCCTCTCTCGTCCAGCCGCTCCTCCCTCCCTCCCTCACCACACAACCGCCCCTGAAAAATACCCCGGTCTTTCCATTACACCTCTGATGGGTTTTCATTTCCTGTTTCTCAAAAATCGCCACCCAGGCTCTCGTAATTTGATAGGACGCGAAAAATGAAGGGAAAATATTTTCGTCTCTTTTGTTCAGTTTCTTTTACAATCCTGTTATGCCACTTTATGCATGATTAACATGGATGATTTTGTGTTTGTTGTTGTTGTTGTTGTTGTGTTGATTGTGTCGATGCTCTCAAAGGTCGTACCACCAAGACTGTCCTGCCTTCGTGCTGCGATCATTTCCATAAACTGTCATAGTGCATTGCGTGTATTTTAAGCAGCCCTTTTCATGCCGTCTGTGCTTATCGTTATCATAACTCTCGAAATAGAAGAAAACAAACTGAGATAGATCTCATGTGCTTAGACCGATGGGTCTCAAACTTTGACCTGCCAGTCCTGTTGGATGGGTGTGCGTAAAATCATGCATTGCATTTGCTTGAGATCATAGTTATTTTAAGTTAGTGGTTCCTCACGTTCTTGAAGCCTTGTGACGAGAAACTCGCTATAACGTTTTAACGCTCTATGGCCGTATGCATGATCCTTACGTCATTTAACGCACTACGGTAACCACGGGAAACTCCCAAAACATTACTAGAGTTCACTGTAGTTAACACAGCGCATTAGTCAACCTACGAATTATGCATACGACCACTGGTTTCTAGTCTCTTTGTTGTCCCAAGCAGATTTCACTCACAAATTCGAACAGTTCACGGATTGGAAATTATTTATATTATCTCTTATGCGGGTATAGAGAAATTCTAATTTTAAGAAGCGCTTATGGTGAAGGGGGATAATAACAAAGATTCTGAATCTCATGACGAGAAAACTTAAGCTGATGACATAAGAAAAACGGAAGCAAAATATACTTCTTCATTTTGGTTTTTATTTGTTTTCATATTTTGGAAACTGAGCGGATCGTGTGATGATGATGTATATACTCGCCCGCGTACCACATTTGTGGTCTGAGTTTAAGATAAATAAACTTGTTTAGCGTGTTGTTGTTTTTATGCATCAACTTCCCCACTGAAAAGCTCCATAGGTTCTTCAGTCATTTAGTTGAGATTTAAGAAATTGAGCATTTAATATACAGATAATATTTCGACCTCTGATCATTTACTATCCTGCAACAAGAACAGTTTTGGGTATATACTGACCTTTTAAGATTATACATGACTCAGCCCTGCCTTGCATGATTTTGCAATTCCGCTGCCAGGGATCTGTGAGATGTCTCAGTTTCTGAAGAAGGCCAGCGAGGTGGCATTCAGCACAACCAAAACGATAATCTGCTGATGTCATATTTCAAGGGTTAAAAGGGGTCTAGTTACCAATGAAAAGTAAAAGTTTTAGAACCGCTGAATGGGACTTTTTTACACGTGCCCACGTTGGCAGGCTCAAAAGCATATTATTATACAGCTGATTTAAAATTTGGAGGAACTGTGTTGATAAACCTGTTATTTCATGTTTTTAACCTTCCTGTTTGTATTTGACTCATGTTTTCTTCTCCATTTCCTCAACAGACCAACAGCTTCGAACAACTCTGCATCAACTTCACTAATGAGAAGCTCCATAGGTTCTTCAATCATTATGTCTTTGCTTTGGAACAGCAAGCGGTGAGTACCAGTGTGTGGGCTGGAGAGGAAGTGGGGGGATGGGCCTGTTGAAGGAAAGAGAAATAAAAGGTCACATAATAATTCCCACGCTCATTCCACACTACCAAAATCATTGTTTAGTGATTTGAGTTGTTTATACGTATTACTATGATCTTTCATGTATCTTCTTTTACCCATTAAAACAAATGGAAAGTATTGACTCATTATATCCCAGTTTGACAAGCTAAACTACATCTGCCCCATTATTTTGCTTTCAGCAGAGGTTGAGAGCGCTAAATTTCTCAAAACCTCAAAAAATGACTGGAATGAGCGTGACTATGTCATTTGGGGAGTAAGTAAGCGTTTGAAAGATTTGGTTTGTTTTCCAGTCCTCAGGTGGAGTCAGATATGGTGATGGGAAGGGCTGAGTTTAAAATAGTTGGCCAATAATCTGAATTCTCTGGTGCTACTGACTAATTTATTTACCATTTCAGTAAAGAAACTATTTAAAAAATCTGTTAAACTAACTCCTCCCAACCACAGAAAACTTAGGCTGGTAATTATGATTAAGATTACTCCGTGAAGAGAGTGGCGCCACGCCCCTGGTAATGGTGGGCATAATATAGTACTTTAGATAGCGTCTTCTTTCATTGCTGCTGTCTAGGGATTTCCTGAAGACTGGTGGAATGATACATCGCATGCTAAATGGCGTTTTTGGTCAATATATTAATATCTAGAGGAGTTTGTTTTACCCTGCCTTTTGCTTTTATAAACGCACACACACAAACACACACATACAGACACACACACACATATGCGTGCGCACACACGCGCGTGCGCGCACACGCACACACACACACACACACACACACACACACACACACACACACAGAGAATCAAAATACTTTGGGGTTGTCTTTTTTCTTTGGGGTGGGGGGTGTAAAGGAGATAGTGAAAGTTAATAAAGCTGTTGATAACGACAGTAACTCCATGGTTTTATATTTTGGTGAGTTCTGAAGTTAGCCTTTATCTCGAGCTAATCTTTTTTGGCGCCGTTACATGACTTTTTGTCGCCGTGGTTGCCAAAGTTAGCCAAACTCAGGAAGTTGGCGTGCACTTTACGGATCTGCTGGCCACCGTCGCACGGCGGCCAATCAAACGTTTGTTTATACCTGGAGATGAGGAGAGGTCGCTTTTTCTATGGCAGGCTAGTTGTACCAACTGTGGCATTTACCTCATACTCTCGGTGGCTGTTTCGTAATTTTTGTATTCCGTCTTTTAATTAATTAAAGTCCACAGCTTTTTACAGTAGAGTTTGATTATTTTCACCTTAAGCCAAGTAAAATGGCTGGTTGGCTGGCTGACTGGTCTACTGACTGACTGAGGTTTAGTTTTTATTAGTATTTACAAAATAGGCTGTATTAAAGATGTGGTAGGTGTAGTGCAAAACGATGATAATTCCATTTAATGATTTTGTAATTTTGCAGTTATGGTAGTAATGAAAACGTGATCTTTTACACAGAATTGTTAAGGAGGTTATTTTGTGTTTTTGAGGAGCCTTGAAAGACTTGCATCAAATTCTAGTTCCTCTTTTCACGCCTTACCACGATCGTGCAAATCTTCTCTCGTTTTAACAGGTTTTAATGAAACAAAGAAACAACCGGGTGGATCGAAATTGCGTTTTGGAGGACAATGAACTAATTTCACCCGACTAAGTTAAGGCAGAAAGACAAAAAAGAACCAAAAACTGGCTTTGAAGAGTTTACTTGACCTGTGAAGGTTTCTATGCTCGCGCCGGCCGCTCATGTTACTATTTATAAACAAATCGTCACCCATGGCCAGGCCTGTAACAGGCGCCATATGCGCTTTAGTATACAAAAGGTGCGCGAGTATGCAACAAACGGTCGCTTGATGACTTTGGAGTGAGTCATCCCGCTCTGGGAGAACCCGCCCCATCAGGGTTTGGTTTACCAGCTGACGTTTATACATTGTCCTAACGTAGTCGAAATTATATACACTGGTCAGAGCACCCTGAGCTGCCATTAGGGTTGTGGCCTTCTCGATGTCAGTATTAAGTACTCTCGATACTGAATCTCAGCTCGTGTACTCATTCCTGAAAGCCGAGTCGGTCGATTATCTTGATATTGTCGGTGCACTTTGTTGATTGATTTAATTTTTTGTATACTATGTTCATTTTAGACACAAAATGTAATGAAGGTCTTGATTCCCAAGCTCACAGTGTGCCGACGTAAATGCTGACAGCAGTACCCGAGTAAGCCATTGTTTGTTTCGAATATCCAACAGAGTCTTATTTTGAATCCTTGACCTCGGTAGTTAGCAATATATTGTGGTGAATGGACTATCCATGCTATTGGAATCGTGGATGCTCACTTTGATAGATATTTGAAAGTATCGATTTTGACACAGCCATAAGAGTCGATCCTGTGCTCTGGACTGGCTCTGTATTCAGAGTTGGGTTTACCTCCCATGTTTATAAATGATCCTGACGTGTTTCAAATAGCCTAATTATGTATGCACTGGGCAGGAAATCCTCTTCTATTGGTCAGGAGTGAGCTGAACACTGGGTCAGTCGTTCATGGCTCAAGGGCATGCAGTTTTTGAGAGTGGGAGCTCTTAACACGGGCATGGGAAAAAGTTTCAGTGTTTAAGACGTGAAACTCCTCGGTGTCGGGACAACATACCAGTCAGCTCATTGATCTCAAGTGCTCCATTAAAAAATATGTTTGATTAATCAGGGATTTGGGGGATTTGCAGTCTAGTGAATATGGCGTCGCCTCTCGTGCAGTTGAGAAATATGACATGAAGGACAACAAAGAAAATCATGACCTGACAGAGTTTATTACGTGCGTGGGCTCAGCAGAAATTTTCGATTTTGGATTTGGGTTTCAAAATCCTCTGCAGTTGCTTTGTCCTCCTGTCTCTAAATTCTTGCAGTTTCAGCATTCCTTTGTCATTGTTGAAGGATTTAGGTGCGAGGGACAGGTGGGATTAGGAGTAAAGGGAAAAAAACAAAAAAACCGCGAGATGAAAGGTGAATCGGTACGGTAAATTATTATGTGTGTTGAAACTCACACTACCCACTGCTCACACCTGTCTCACATACTGCTCATGATACGAATAGTTTCACATACTGATCTTTTCATTCATGCTCTGTGTAATGTGGCTTTGAAGAGAAACAAGTAATCCTACAATCGACTGCAGTTCTGCTGTGGCGGGCGTCGCGAGGATGATAGGCATTGCATTGAAATAGAGGTACAACTCGGTGTTATTGTTAGCGGGGTTTCCGTTAGTTAATGGCACCTGGGAAGGCAGCCTGGATCTGTCGTATTTTTACACGTGGACTGCCTAATGATTTTATTTCAGCTGTGTTTCTCTTCCTGGTTCCTTCCCTCCCTCCACCTCCCTTCCCCGTTTACTTCCTGCCCCACAGATCTTCCACTTTTCTTATTTTTTTTTCAGAGTAATTATTCTATCATTCTCAGAACTGAAGGTTCATTTTTCTTACATTACGACTCATTAACTCTTGAATTGCTTGTATAGTTGCCTTTTGATTAATTTTAAGCCTAAATTGCCTACAATAATAATGATAATAATTCGGTTTAGAAGTCTCGTATCCAGGCTCATGACTGCTCACCCGACTTCACACCAAAGGAAAATGCGAATGAAATGCTTTCCCAAGGCACCTACAACACGACCGTGGGTCGGTAATCGAACCCACGACCTTTAGATCTTGAGTCCAACGCCGCAACCATTCGGCCACGCTGCTCTAAACGAAACAGACGTCACAAAAATACAGGGTTTTTTGTGGTTTTTTTAAAATGCATATAGCCTATATTATTATACACTATAATACTAGAGGTGTATATAAAATGGACTGCGGTGAAACTCGGGGACCGAGGGGCCGTGGATCAGGAGCGGGGGATGGCAGGCGATCTGGTAAATAAAGGGTTAAGGCCATTAAGTTTGTTATTCTTCTGATAATAGTATGAGCAGTTATTTTATACATGACCCAAAAGTATGTTTATGCATGCAACGCACAGGTGTGGGCACATATATTATACACAGCTAGAGAGGAAGAAAATGTGGCACTAGAAAATTATATGCCCGAAGGCTAGATATATTCCCCTGCGTTTACCTTTGTCATGACGTGGAAGTTATCAAATTCTGCTTACGCCGAAGCAAAGGGGGAAAAATATGGGGCAGGTAATGTAAAACACCTTCGGCCATGTGTTTTCTTTTGTTTTGAGGCCGACTCACCTTTCGTCAGTAATGGGCAGAATGTAATTTACGAGCGCTCAGCAGCATCTGGCATCCTGTGCCATGCGCTCACCTTAATCAATGCAGAAACCCGCGGGGAGGGGAAGAGAAGAAGGAGTTGTAGTGATAAGACCGAACGTTTTCTTTGTAGAATAATCCCCAAATATTTGGTCCTCTTGTGGAATGCAGAGAAGGGATAAATAACAAGAGAAGGAAGGCTGGGTTTTTTTTTGTTCATTCCTGGTCAAGGCTGTTAAATCATGCGTGAGTTCTATAACGCGTTCGATTAACCTTCCCTTTGGCAATTATTCAGTACTGGAAATCTTGCACTAAGACTGTGGAAAATTCTGTAAAAATCATCAGACTTTCTTGCTCTTCGTCTCACGGTATAGACTCCACTCTACCATTGATGTCTCTGAGCCAGTTCTTCTTTGAGCCCAGCTGTATTCCCTCACCTTTTGAGATCTTTTGCTTATTTCGCCTTCTTCTAAGCTAGTGGTAGTCTGTTAAATGTCACGCTGTTTTGTTTTCTCGCAGTAATAATAACAACAATAACAATAATGAGGCTTCAGAGCCTCATATCCAGGCAGTGCCTGGACTTCACATTTGTATAACTCCAGCAGGCAGAGTTGCTCAGTAACTGTATCAGCTCTCTAAGAAGCATTCAGTGTCGCTGCCATTTTATATGCGATAATACCGGCATTCAGACAACAGCTTCCATTGCCCATTGCCAGGGACCCATTTATAGACTTGTGGGCTGAGATTCTTGGGATGCAAGAATGTTGCATATAAGAATGGAAAGGAATTAATCTTCTTGGCGGTTTGGTGAGTCCTTGTTCAGATACAAACCTACAACAACACAAAAAGCCAGTGCTGTCTCGTGAAGTGTTAATATATATTTCAAAACCAGTTGACAGCTTTTTCACAGTTCCTGATTCGTTCGTCATGTTACCATGAGGAGGCAATAGGTTTCCGGTTTCGTATCGCTCCAGCCGAAGGCCATGAATCAATGGAGCTTGAACAACCACTCCATCTTTGCATAACTGTACAAACATTGAGTTTTATCGGCGGTCTGTCAGCCCCGCCTTGCGGCTTTATCCACCGTTTGGCCCTCCTTCAAATATTTAATGAATGGTCGTGGAACACTATTGTAATTGGAACGGCACACTGAAGTTGGCGAGCCTGACATTGCTGATTGTATTATATAATTAACAGTTTGCGATTTTTTCTTGACGGATTTGATTGACAAGGAAGTGGAAACTCAAGAATGAAGAGGCGATACAGAAGCTGCGCTTCATCGTCCGTCTCTATTTCGTGCATTGCTCCTCTCAAATATTAATGGTTTTGGAGTAGACGTAATTGGAGTTAACCGAGCCCCCCAACCCTCCCATCGACTTCTTCTTCTTCTGCTTCTGCGCTCAATGCTCTCCACAGACAACGTCAGTGATGCTGGCTCCAGGAAGTCCATCATCTGCTGGAGTTCCTGTTTACAGCCCTACAGTTTTGTGGATAGTTGCGCTGTCTCATATTACACGTCTTAGCTGTGTGTATGCTGAACATGTCAGGGGTTTGAGGAGCTATACCACAGTGGCAGGGAAGCGATTGTTCTAATTTTATTATTGTTTTTATTTTTATCAGTAACCTTGTCTGACATTCAGTGATCATGCTGTCTGGTTTAAAGGAAGTGAGTTCTTCTCCTCGAGGGACTTTCGTATTGTGGATATAGGAAATCCCGCATTTATTAGAAATTTAAAGAAAAAAAAAAACAGCGAACGAGAGAAATGCACTTCGGAGTAAGGAGGGTGTGACCGTTGAATGAAAAAAAACCCAAAAAAACGGACTCACTCACTGCAGAGAATGCAATGGTCTCCAAGTAAACTCTATTTCGTGCGAACTTTCGAAGTTTCATTGGAACGCAGTTTGAGCACTAATTTCTCGACAAGGGATTTTCAAGTTAAGACACGAGTAGCCCCGCCACATGAAGGCACGTAGGGCTCAGTTAGCCGATGGTATTCGATAATGTGAGCAGCAGGAAAGGAAGTCTTCCTCAAATGCTGACCGAGGACAGTAAAGTACTCAGTGTGGGAGGACTAGGAGGGGCAGAGCCGAAGAGGAGGAAGGGAGTTTGGGGTCAGTTTTTGTTTTTTTCTTTCTTGCCTCATCTTCTGTCTAATTTAAGACCAGTGGGTAGACGAGAAAATAATTTTAGAGATCCCCGATTCTAGGCAGATCCTGTGAAGACAGATTACCTCCAGATTTACAAAGGTGCCAACGATGCTGAGCCGATACAAGTCTGACGTCCACTTATATATGGTAGACGGGCAGGGAAGGGCAAGTGGGGCGAGAGGGTGTTATTGTTAAATGACCGAGCGAGTCTAATGGAATTCCAGACCTGTTAGGTTAGCCAGCCGCTCAAGTGCTCACATAGGCCAGGTCGGGCTCCCCCTAGCGGACGCGGTGTTTGGGTTAGCGCGTGAATGGCTGGTGAGTTGAGAGGAATGGCTCTCTATGGAATCCACCAACTTGTGTCCTAACAGTCTTTGTAACGAAGTTCTGAACAGGTCCAGATTGTAAGTTTTAGGAGACTTTGCTATCTCGTGGCAATCATCATGTATTGCACTATATACGGTTACACAAAGGGCAAAACGAATGACCAGACTCACTAAGGTCAGCATTTAGACCCAACCCGCAAAGAGTGTGTACTCGGTGCTCTTGTAACGAAGCCTATGGAGAGCTGTGGTCAGCGCGTATGCATACAGAGCAGTCTATACGCGCTGAGAATGAAACAGTGCTCAAACAATAAAATATCTGTCTTACATTTAGCTTACTCCATGTCTTGTGACCTCGTCTCTAGTAACCTGTGGATTGTGTGTCCCACACGTATTACAAATAAATTTCAGTCGTGTCACAGGCTTCACGATTCTGTGGGAGTGACCCCTCTCATTGATTTGCGTATCAACACTATACACTACTCATTTTCAAAAGTTTTATGGTGGTCTCAGCAGCGAGCCGATCAGTTATTGAGTAGAACTAAGGAGCATCACAATCCACATGGACCCAGAAAGCTCTTTCTTAGACAGCATTCGAAATCGGTCGTTTTATTAGGATTTGACAATGCTGTGTGTAGCTGAGGAAAAACGAACACACAAAAACATAACAAAATCCCTATGATATCCTACATGAAGGGATAAGTTATCGCAGAATATCATCTTGCGAAATCTGGTGTATAAACATGATGCATTTTTGTTATAGGGCATATGCACCTTGTTGAATCTAAAATTGGAGATCGCCCAGCTGATGGGCTTAGTGGGTCAGGGGTTTGCTGTCAGTCCATGCATGGGAGGGAGGGCAAATTGTTGATACGGTCTAAGTGAAAGTAAATAGCCCCCAGGTTGTTTTCACTTTGTACGGGATATTTCAGGGGCTTGGTGAAATTTGGGCCAACACGGCTCACGCGCTGGGGCTATTCCATGGATGCGGTCATTGATACGTGAGTGTTTCATGTGGGCGATGGATAGGTGTTGTCCGAAAAAGGAAGATTCTTGATGCAGTCCCTCAATCACAGCGCATTTGCAGACAGGTGGACAGAGTCAATGACTTGATACCTATTGGAGAAACACTGTTGAGTTCCCCCCCCC
>JAWQUT010000031.1:478110-494649 GCA_033807755.1 Ellobium chinense
TACTACTCCTCTTCCTGCCCCTCCCCACCCCCTCCCAAGTCACACCCGGATGTCTCCATTCTCTTTCTTCACTTGTAACTCGATCCGTCTCCCAGGTTTTGATAGTTAAAGATTTCAGCCGGGCTTCTCTCATTTTCCCCGTAATTCAATTTAGAGGCCGCCCTTTCTTTTTACCCCCAGTCTCCCTTCCATTACATTTTTCCATACAGAAAGGTTCTCCTAACATATTCTCTGTTCCTGTTACTCTCTCTCTCTCTCTCTCTCTCTCTCTCTCTCTCTCTCTCTCTCGATCTCCTGCCTTTTCTCCTGTCCATCTCTCTCTTTCTCATTCTTGCTCTCCGGTTACTTTCAAGAGCCCCTTGGTAAACATAGTTCCAACTTCATCCTCTTGCCTTCTCTCTTTCTCAGTCAGTTTCATGTCAGAGGAAAGCTGCACCTAGCCTCCGTCTCCATCTGTCATTCCTTCGTTCACTCACACCTTTTGTTTTTCACTCGCTGCCTTTCGCCAGGACCACTATGAAATTCACATCTCTCTTCTTCTCTCCCTCTTCCTCCCCCATCCCACCACCGCTGTGTGCAGCATCAGTGTGCTGTCAGCTCTCCAGACAGTGAAAAGAACAAAATATCGCTAAGAAAAGCAGTAGTGGCCCAGCCCGCTGTTTGTCCATTGGCACGGTTAATTGGGCACTGGAATAACACGGCTGACCTCAGACACCGGGCGGTCAGATTTATCATGGAAGGGGCTTGGGTCTGATCGCGTTCATGAATATGTGGGGATACAATCGCTGTCTGGCCACTGCAAAAATAATATGCACGGTTGGAGATGCTAGATTCTGATATGAAGCACAATGATTAATGCTGTTATGGATAGCAATATCAGCCTCGCACTATTGCACTTTACACGGTTACCTTGATAATGCCATTGCTGTTTGGTTTGAGGACGAACTTACCACGTGTTGATCTAGATCACTTGTACTCATGGTGCAGATCATCGCCATGACGTCATTGAGCCATTTTGGAGTGAAGCTAGAACCGTATATGTATCGGTCTTGAAGAATTGGTTGCTCTGTATGCTTGTTTTGTGAAAATTGATGGGGTGGAGGAGTGGTGGGGGGAGGAAAAGGAGGGAGAGGGGATAGGAAAAAGGTTGGGGAGAAAAGAGGGGTGAACAAGGGAGGTTGGGATATGGAGGATATTATAGATTTTAGGAGGACATGGTGTTTTCGCGTCTCATGAGAGAAGCGTTGAGAGAGATATGAGAATGAAAAGGGTCTAACAACATTAATATTGGACGGGCAATTTGACACAGTGCAAGTCTAAGACTGACCAATCCTCAACCGAAGAGAGGTAATCGAGAAAAAAGCAGGAAGCCCAAATCCTGTTATAACTTGGTTGTTTCCCTTTATGAACTCGGTCGTTGTGCTTATTTTTGAATGGGCTTGGTTTGTTTATCGATCCGTCACTCACCTGGAATTGTTTTGTTTATATTCCAGTATCAAGAAGAAGAGATCGAGTTCTCCCATATCACCTTCACTGATAACACAGCGTGTGTGGAGCTCATTGAGAAAGCCCCCAAGTGTGTCCTGAAGATGCTGGATGAGGAGTGTCGCTTCCCACAGGTGAGTAAACAAATACACATTGAAATAATTATAAAATATGTGGTGGGGTAAAAGGAAGATGCAGATCAGTAGTCTTTAGATGACTCTTACAGAAGGCAAAGAAAGTGGTTTCCACATTGGACTCTGGATTAAAAGATAGGTTTGTTTACCATCACAGTCATGTTACAGATGCCATAGGAAAGCATTTCATTCACATTTTCCATGCACATCTGTCCAGAACATGGATATCTGACTATAAGCAATGAAAAATGCTGTCCGAATGCTAATGATCAGCACCTTTAAATGACCACAGCACTGTGTACTCTCTGGGGAGCTGAAAATGTCCTTGAATGATCTGGCCTGCCAGGGTAATAATGATGTGAGGTTCGGTATGAATGGGCAGTGCCTGGATATATACCCCATTGTTCTTCATATTATTATGAAGAAAAAGTTGAGAGTAGAGAAACCCTAACATAAACAGCAGTAAAATTCAAGAAGACCACATTTAATTTCTGTGCCCACCACAGCTTCATAAATATCATATTATATAATATTGCTTTCGTTACCTTTAAATGCCTTGTTTGTGTATAAACATTAAGGAGAAGAGATTTAGTCCTCCCGTATCACCTTCACTGACACTGTTTTCTCATGCTCTTTTTATTATCACATACATTAGTGGTGTCGAGAATATGCCTTCATTAATTATCTTCTATATCTGTAATGTTCCTGGAGGGCAGGAGTATGTTTTTTTCAATTGATGTTTGCATAAAAGATGGGTAAATTTGGAAAGTCCAGTTTTATAATCATGGGTGAAAAGTATTTCTCTTAAGAAAAAAAAAATTTTAGAAACTGAGAGCAGTTTCCAGGTTACTTCATCTTTTGGCACCTTGTATATTCTCTTAGAGCTGGCTAGCTTGAAAACAATGAAATGTATGAGAGGACAGCAAAGAGAATTAGATGATAAAGTGAGACATGACATGAAAGAGTTTTGCGTCTCCTTTAGATTGATTTTTTCTAAGTGAAATGGCAGAGATTCTCAGAAGTTCTGCTCATTGTCAGCCTTGCAGTGGTCACCATTTTCATCCCAACTTTGTTGGCCTCTTTCGATTCAGGGCACAGACAAGTCCTACCTGATCAAACAGCACCAAGAGCTGGAAGATTTTGAATACTACATCAAGGGAGACCGCAGGAACTGGGAGATAGAGTTTGGTGTCAAACACTATGCTGGAGTGGTGGTCTACACTGTTCAGGGTTTCCTGGACAAGAACAAAGACACTCAGCAGGATCAACTCTTTGAGCTCATGCATTCAGCCAAGAACCCTTTTGTGGAGGATCTGACAAGGTTTCAGGTAGGCTGAAGTGTGGAGATTTCTCGCCATTTGGAAGTTTATATACAGTGAACTATATAACTGTCTTATTTCCAGTAAGTATTGTGCCATGTGGTTAGATTTTAGGAAACGTCGTAAGATTCTAAAGATAAGTTAGATAAGGTAAGATAAGATACGTTTATTCATCCACAGGGGAAATGTGTCTTTGTTACAGTGATTACAATGGATATGTTTAAAGAAATACATAGAGAAAAATACATGCAGATACTCCCATGTATATATTGACTTGCACACAATGTCTTTTCCTTTCTTCCTCATTGTCAATACCCTTTCCAGTTATTTACTTTTGCAGTCTGTGGTTAATGGCCTAGTGTTTAAAAAAATATTTTACAGGAAATAATCTGCATGATATTGATATATATATATATATATATATCTGCACTATAACATGAAAAATGAAAAAGTTTTAAAGACAGTTGTTGTACTAAATGATGTTGAAATGGTTCGTAAGCTCGATTTTAATATTTCAGGATCTACTTGGTGTGAGGTTGGAAATTTTACAAGGAAGGCAAACCATATCACGCACAGCCCGTAGCAAGCCAACAGTTGGAGATACATTCAAGCATCAGCTGAATGCATTGGTGGATGTGCTGGATCTCACCAATCCTTGGTAAGTCAGGCCCCAGGGTCTCAGCCATATATGATGACATGTGTGTATGTTTCTGAAGTCAGCCAAATGATGGTCCATGTATCCACTGGGACAGTTTTGTACAGTTTTCAAAGGTTTATATGGGACTATCCTTGAGTTGAAACATGCATCAGGACATATATGCCATGGATGAAGATCTGCAGTGGGTGTGGAGAAAAGAATTTATTTATTGAACAGGTTCCTGCATTTTCAGAGAGTTGGAGCAAAATGCATCCATGATCAGCATCTGTACATTTTAAGTAAACTTTGCATAGCTTGTGACTCAGTTGGAAAGAAAGAAACAATAAGTTAGCAGTTTGCAATAGACTGTCAGTACTCCCCAGTCTTGGGAAGTTGGAATACTAGATTTTGGGCATTCAGTGGTAGGACTTTCATGCTTGAAAGAATGCCTCATTATATAAGACCACTTTCATTTTATATTCATCAAATCACAACTTCCAATCTATGTATAACACCTTTTCCAGGTATGTTCGTTGCCTTAAACCCAACTCAGGAAAGCGCCCAAATGACTACCAGGAGCAGGAAGTCCTCTTGCAGTTGCGGTACTCTGGGATGCTGGACATCATCCGCATCAAGAGAGAGGTCGGTTTGCTTTTGAAACTATATGATGCTGTTGTGAGTTTGTAACTAGAGAATTTGTACCGTGTTTTCCTTTACACATAGATACCAGACAGCAACAGGCTGTAAGAACACATTGTCCATCGAAAACATCATCATCAATGGACCGTTATATGGCATATGCCACATATTTGTTGTCCATCTAATCATGTTTCACTCGACTGCAGTAGTTTTTTGTTGTTTTTTTTTTTAAAAACCAAGAGATGAGAACCAGTAAGTATCGTTGCTTAATCACATTCTATGCTTAATTGTACTGTAGCCGAGACCGTTATTAAGTGGAGTAAATTGCAGTAGGAAAATAAACTGTTGATTATGCGAGAACCTCTTCTCTAGTTACAAGTTGACCTGCAATCCCATTTTGTGCACACAAGTAACCAACAGCTTATTGTGGAATGGATTGCGGAAATGAAATGCATTTATTTAAGATCACCATTGTCATAGTTGTGAGAGGTCACCAATTCATGCTACATTGGTAGTCTCTTGTCTATGATCATGACACTATCAATACTGTTTTCTGGGTGCTGAGTTTCACTTACATACGCTCTCCCAGCCTGTCTACAAATAAAATGGGCTTTTGGTCTCTGAATCAAACATTATTAATCAAGACTCGTTTTTTTCATAGGCGATTACACTTGTATTAGAGTGCTATTCTTAAGCGCTTTTTTGCCCAAGATGTGTGTGGCTTATCAATAAATGTGTTGCTATTACTTTATTTGTGAAATGTTGTCTCTAGAATCAGTTTCATTTGAAAAGTAAAGTATAGAAAACTCTTGTATTGTGATTTTTACTTTTCAGGGCTATCCTGTTCATGTCCCCATTGACACATTTCTCAGCAAGTATGGCATTTTGCTGGACAAAAAAGTCATGGGAGATGACCCAGGTGCTGATGTCAAAACCATACTTAATGCCCTTGGATTACCAAAGACTGAATGGCAAGTTGGGAAGACTAAGGTAAGCCCTTAACCTCATCAGCATTTTTTTTTTTCTTTTTCCTCTTGTTGTTGTCTTGACGTTTCAGGCTTATTATCCTTATTATTCATGCGTAGTGCACAGCTCTCATTTCCTGTAAGTTTATGATGTCACTAGTAAGTTCCCCCTCTCTTGAATGAGATTGTGGTGACTAAATTTCCAGATAAGATTCATGCGATTAAATTTGAGTTCTCAATCTCTAATTGAAGAATGATGCAACTTTCCCATTCCTAAAGTCCAATCACATTCAAGCAAACAATGTTCACTTTTTTGGCCTTGCACTTTTTCCATAAGTTCTGTTGGACGCAGTGCTAGGTGCAGCTCAGAGGTGTTCAAAAGTCACATCATGGGGAGAAATCATTGCAAGTTATTGTCACTTCCGTTAAAATTCATTCTTTGAAGTCTTGTTGCTTTCTTTGAATTGTTGTATCTAAACTGTGGTCCAGTCACTTACCAAACACCCTAAATGCACAGCCACAAATAACAATGTCTTTTGTGAATTTTTGACTGTATTCTACATCTTCATTACGGCGTTTTTGATGTCGCAAATTTCAGTTTATATTTTTTTCATATAGATATATGCTAGAGATAAGGTGTAGAACATTTAGCCCCTTTTATATTTTAATACACCTGTTCTGGCACAATGTCATGCTAGTCTTGATGAGTTTTATAAGGTGTTGGACTACGTAATGTGTTCATATGTCCATTTCATTCCATATGTATTTTTTCTGCATGAAAGATACATTCTATATGATGAATGATGCCATTGTTTCATGCCTATAAGCATTATGATTCGGGTTTGAACAGTTCCATTCTAACACTGAGATTTTTTGCCTTCACCACAGATAATACAATTCTTAAAGGTGAATTATTTCATAGAGTTCCTTAGGTCATACTTAAGTATATTAGTTGCTCCACCAGTACAAATAAATTGACTGCGTATGACTCTTTTGCAGAATAGGTGGAGATACTCTTCCCATCTGGGAGTCAGAATATGCTTACATCTCAATAACAGTCATCCCTCACATTTAGTGACTCATTTCTGCCTGCGATGGCAAGATACTTGCTGTACAGCTGTAAAACAGATTAAGGACAACTCAATTTCTCAAATTCTTCATTGGAACAGAAAATTATAAGAATTTTATACTGACAGTTCTACCAAATTGCGCATTCAATTTGGAGACACTTGATGGTTGGTTTTGTGACTTCCAAACAACCCAAAAATAAAATTTCTGAAAATGAAGAAAATCAAGGATGAGTTTTTTGATAAATGCAATCACTTGTTGGTTGGTGTTTGGTGGTATTTATAGTCTCCAGAACAGTTGCTCTTTCCAGAGACTTCCAAAAATCCAAACATAACTTCCAAAGTTGAAGGACATCAGGAAAGATCTGTTATTTGAGGTCAAGATCCTGTGCTGATATAACTCACCTTTAAAAAAAAGTGACATCATGCTCTTCCAGCACCTCCGTCTGATTTTTCTCTCTCCTTGTCGTCAGCTTATGATTTCCCAGCCCAGTACTTTAGGGCTTAGGTAATAGAAGCAATGGAATCATCCAGCCTGACAGACAGCAATCAATCAGCCAAGAAGGATAATCACTGTTTTCATAGTCAGATTTGGACGTCATTATCTCCCTTGCCTCCCCTTGTTATTGACTTGCAGCTGTTGGAACATGGGCAAACCACTCAATCGATCTGTTTACTAAGAAGGGAGAGAACTTGGTAATTGCCCTTGTTAGTGGACCAGCAGGCGAGTTACGCTTTGGAGATGGGGTGACATACTAACGCAGTGTACAAGAGAGGAGGCTAGTGGTTATTTTAGGAGAAAGCCATTACTTTACAATTTGCTTAGGTCGGGAGCAAGAAATCCGATCTCTCTAGGTCCACAGACGGCTGGATTTCCCAATATAATACCACAGAAATGGAAAGGGAGGAAAGGAGGGACAGGAAAAGATAAAAATGTCAGAGAAGGATGTACAGTACCAGCTTAAATATATGAAACATGCAAAATTTCAGTTACTGACAATATTTGATCAAGTGCTATCTCCCAGAGGGTTTTGTGCAGACTTCAGTAAACTGAAACCATAACTGTAGTGATTACTGAACCTTGGTTATTTAAGCTGGCTGTCTGGTTAAGCGAAACAACTCTGTTTTAGCTCAATCATTGATCCCATCCCAGTTCAAGAACAATCATGGTTGACATAGTTCATGGATAGCTTTTTTGGCTCAAAGGTGGTTATGTTGTAAAGTTTTTACAGTACCTTTAAGTAGAAGTTCTCACGAAAACACCAGATGCCAACCGCCATCAGCAGTCGGTAGGCCAGTGGGGATCAAGGAGAAGATTGGAATTTCAGAGCCAGATTAATTTTATAGTGGGACACCAGTAATCCCTGAGGGATTGGTCCACACATTGAGGCAAAAAAATCTTAATTTCAAATTACATCCTTGATGAACCAGTGGCGGTTCTGTCAATAACAGTGAAGGAAGAGTGTCGGGAGAGAAATTCCCCCAGAGGAAATAACTGTCACAGACTTGATTGACATTGTATTTTCTCACGATGCCACAGATTTTATTGGAATTTTTCTGATTGTTTCTTGGTGAGACCGTTTGATGCCAGATTTAATGAAAGTTTTGGGGAATCTATACGTTTATTAGGATGCACTATTTTTAGAAATTCCTTCTTTCTTTTTCAGTTTCCCTCCTCCTTCTTAGGTTTTTTTCCTTTCATCTTCTTTTTTTAAACTTTCTTTCTACTGCTCTGTGATTCCCTCTCATGCTCTGTCCATTCTGTTAAATCCCTTCTTTCTCTTATTTGTCTTGATCCTTCTTATACCATTTCCTCAACACTATGCAATCTTATATGTCTTCATGAAATCTGTTCAGCTGCAGTGTGCTATTTGCTTTATTAGTGTTTAGTCAGCCAATCAGTGCTGTGCATTGATTCAGTTATTTGTTATTTTGTTTTCTTTATTTTATTTTGGCATTTTTTTTTTTTGGTTAGTTGTTGTTGTTGTTTTAATAAATAGGGGAGGCTGGTATAAAAAGCTGGTATAGACAGAAATTTGGAAATTGTTTAGCTCTCACACTTGTAGCATAATATTTGTGTATTGTTGTTAAAGTTTTAATTTTATCAGCAAATGTGAAAAGAGGTTCCTTATTACAACTTTTTGGGAAATTTTTCAAACTTGCAAACTCAGCTAGAATGAATTGTCATTTAAAATTCACAAATTGCGAATTACAGTTCATTTTAGTGAAATCAGTTTTGAACTGTTATTATTGGCATCTTTCACGATGTTGACAGGAACTTAAAATTGCTCTCTCTGATTTCATTGTTCTGGAGGCAAGAGTTATAGATTGAAAATTTTGAATTGTTTGATTTTCACAGTCATAGCGCAGTGTTCCTCAATTGTTGTTAAGCTGTTAATTTTCTCAGCAAAGATATTGAAGAGTTTCCACTCAGGTTGTGGGTTGGCATTTTAATTAAATTGTTGTGCATTACTGAGTTTTTGTAAATAAAATGTCTGAAGAGTACTATTAGGAACAACTGGAAAGAGAGAAAAGGAAAGGCAATGATGAAAGTTAAAGTGCTGCTTGCAAATGTTCACTTTCTTATGGGTCATCATCTGAAGTAAAAATGAGGAATGACCTCCTCAAGCTGCACTCTGAACCTTCAGAAAATAAGGCCATATTATATCTGTTTATTAGTTCACTAACTTCAAGTTAAAATAGTATATCTGATCTCTGATGTGTCCTAATTTGTGTGGTTCCAGGTTTTCATGAGAAACAGTGTGTTTGAACCCCTGGAAGAGAGGCGACAGAATCTGATACGCAGGAAAGCTGTTTTCATCCAGAAAATATGGAGAGGCTATATGTGCTGGAGAGGTGAGTTTTCTCACTTTGTTCTGTCCTGTGTCTTCTCTTGGATCAAATTTTTGAAAATAACCAAGAGAATCAGGTGTCAGTTTGTGCTCATGGAGAACGCATTTGAACACAATATGGATTATTTTGTGCCAGGGAAAGAATAACACAACAGACCCACGTAAAGTAAAATAATTTAGAAGGAAATTCATGATGTGAAAGTTTTGCACCATCTGTAGATAGCAAGATGGACATTATTATAACTAATTATAAATACTCCTGCTCATGGTCTAGTTATGATGTTGACATGAGCAGTAGTTTGGGCAGTACCCAACTCCAGCGGAGGTGTAGGAGGAATAGAGAAGGAGAAAGAGAGTGGAGATGTCAAACTGTACAAATAGTTGTTGATGTTCCACTTTTCAGATTCATATCTGTTCCCACTCCTTCTCCAGCCTCATCCCTTTCTAAAATCCCTAGGTATCCATCTTTGTTGTCTACAACTTTTCCTGCATGAGTCGAGACTGCATTCATATTTATGAACACCTGTGCCTTGTTTGGTCCAAAATTGAAGTGACATATATGGATAGTTATCTGTTCCATCTCTCATACTGCAATTCTGCAGAGATCTCTTTGGTATGCATGATAGCTTGATATATAATATTTATTTACATGAATAGATGTCATGATTACAGTTCCACAAACTGGTTTCTATGACCTCTTGTTCCAGACTATCAGAGGAAGAGACAGGCTGTGCTTATACTTCAAGACAGCTTTAGGTCATTCAGGTACAGACTGGAGTTCCTGCGCAAGAGAAGGGCAGCAATTAAAATACAGGTATTTTAAGAATACATATTCATGTTAGGTTTTCAAGTCATTAATACGTCCTACCCACACAAATTAATGTTTGAATTATTAGGTGAGTACTTGTTATCATTACAACAGTAATTTTGTTTTTTTGCCAAAACCAGTTTTAGGCAAAAAATATATTGGGGTGAACCCTGTGCATATAGATGTGCTATTCAGTTATATGAAGAGGATGAAACCACATGCTGATGTGTGATGTATGGTACATCTATGGATTATACATCCATGTATAGAGGGGGCTGAAAGTATCAACAGAAGAGAGATATTGAGATGTTCCCTTGTGATATAAGTGAACAGGAAGGAAGTAGATCAGCCATAGCTCAATGCCACCTGCTACAGGACCCAAAATTTTGATGAATTTCAAAGGCACATGCATCAAAACACAATAATAACAACTGTGTCTGAGAACTATATATTGCACTTTTTGTTATAAGCCCACTTCATGATTTTGAAATTGTGGCATTGTTTAGATCTAGTATCTGTGTGAGAACGTGCAAGTGATCTTTTGATTAGAATGTACAAGTACAAAGTTTAACCCACATACATATTACATCAGGTATATTTTCTTGTTTTTAAATACAGGCATATTATCGTGGTCGCCTTGCACGTAAGCTGGCCAGGAATATGAGGATATGGAAACAAGAAGAGGAGGAGAAAAGAAGACAGGAAGAGTTGGAGAGGGAGAGGTTGGAGAGAGAGAGGGAATCAGCTGACCAGACTGCTATAGATGAGGCTCTCAAGTAAGTTTGGATCCTGAAATATTTTTATGTGTTTTAGTGCCAGGTTAAGCAGTAGCGAGTGAGATGAGTTACTTATTAAAGCATCTTAAATCCACAGGAAATTCCATCTGACCTCTTTCAATGGACTCTTTTAAGTGATGTCTCTGACAAACATTTACCCTACTGCAAAAACTGCACAAATTTTGCATGTGAATCACCACGAATTACAGAGCACAAATTCAGCGCAGGTGCCTTGCTTTCTGAAAATGTGCCAAACTTTAAACTTATAAACCATGATAAAAGACTTGCTTCAGTATTTCACAATTATAGGAGGAATGCAAACCTTAAAGCTCCACATAAAGGAAGGACAATAGAATTTTTATTATATGAATAGTTTCAGCATGTTTTGATAATAAAAACTTAAAAGTTTCGTGGGAATTCAGTTTTTTCTTAATCTATAACTTCTCGTAATTAAATTGACATTGTCACGTTGTTTTGATACTTTTCCTTCTATTGTCAAGCAGTGTTGTAAACTTAGACATGGGTTGGAGTTTTCATTCCTAGTCCTGTCTTTGTACTTGTGTAATTTTGGAATTCATTAGACCATTACCTCTGTGGTAAAATGCAAGCCCCGGCTTTTCCCACATCACTTTCACACCCCACACTCCCTTCATAGCATTATTCATCATGGGCTTTGTGGTGTACATGGTAGATTTAGTGGTGGCTGAACATGCTGTAGCATTGTTATGAATTTTGGAAGTTTTACTTACTCGTGAATTTATAAGATAATGCCCGGCTGTCATGCTGTTTATTTCTTAATCATTGACTTTAACATTTAAAACTGTGAAGTACTAATTTATCAGTAATTTTTCATGAAATACGGTGATGTTTGTAAATATTTATTATTGTGCAGTGGTTGATTTTTTTAATTACATAAAGTTCTAGATAATGTTTTGCAAGTGTGTAATATAGGATGCTGATATTATTAATGGCTGAATTAATTAATATTATGCAGTGAACCAGTTTTTCTCACCTCACCAGAACTAAACTGTTCTGTGGATGGATAGTTTAGTTAATTAACAATGCACTGCTTTATTAATTATGTAATCACATTAATGGTGTCAATTTTTTGCACAAGCAGTATTGTGAGATACTAATGAACTAGTCAGAAGCTGTTGACAGTGGACAGTCAATTTCTAAAGAATATTGATGATGAAATAAATCTTACTCTAATCTGATCTGGACTTTAAGACACCTTGTAGTGCCTCACTTTCAAAGTAACCAGCACACATTATCATTACAAATTATTTGATTTGTATTAGTATTAGAAACTTCACTACAGTCAGTGGCTTTGCCAGAGTTTTGTATTTGAAAATCCTACATTTTGCAGGAGAATGAAAAAGAGACAATCTTGGCAAATTATTTTGAGGTATCCCATCCAAATCGGTGTCATCTTTATTTCCTCTCTAGGTGTTGTAATATCTGTGGAGTTTTATTTTCCTCTGTATTGCTAGTTTGGTTTTCAGTGTAATTTTCAAATAAATACTTACTGTGATTTCTTTAGTTTCAAAGTTAATGTACAGTTTTGCATGACTCAGAACTCCTTTCACATGGCCAACCAGAGTCGAATGAAAATATATTAACTTAGTGTGACTCGTAACAGAAATCTTTCTGATGCATAAAACTAACTGAACTGGGATGTTATGCTAGATATGCATGGTGTCTCCATCGACTGAACGCATTGGTTCTCTGCGCAGCTCCATTGTTCCAGTGTCAGTGTCTGGGCTCTGGGCTGTCCACCACTGTACAGTGTATATATTGTCATTCCATACAAAGCCAGTGTATGCATCTTTTCACATACTCAGTAGTGGTTTTGGTGTTTTCAGTTTAGCTTAGTGTATGTTCTGTATGGGCATGTTTCATGTGTGTTTCCTATTGTGTGTGACAACCAACAAGATATAAGTCTTGTTCATGAATCCGAGTTTTGCCCCCTTCCCTTTCTCATCCACCACAATTCCCCAGCCGTCCCTCCCCCCTTCTCTCCNCCCCACCCCCAAATCTAATAGTTTATCCATCAAGGCCAGTTCCAGATCCCTAATTAACTTATGACATAACCTGATGGAAAAATTCTGTGCGAAAATTATTTGGTACTGGCAGTTTCTTATTATCGCGATACATTACCATAACAGCTTATATTTATTATATTCATGAATTCTTGTCATTTCAGTGCACTGTTTATATTTTTTCTTATTTTTTTAAAAGTATATTTTATTGTTGCGTTAGTGAAGCATTTGTTTTCTTCGGTTTCTTAATAAGTATTTATGTACATTATTATATACTATTTTTTTTCTGGTCATTTTTTGGGAGCATAAGGTATATGTATATTTTGGAGATTTTGTTTCTCTTTTTGGCAGTAACATAGGCCTATGATCATATCTCATACACAGACTGGTTAGACTTTGAAGTGCATCTGTTACGTTTTTATTTTTCAGCAACTACGTTGAGCTGAGATCCCCATTATCACCATTATTTGGCATGAAAGGAGTGGATACTAAAATGTTTCTAAGGCATGCTCTTTCAATTTACAGCCTGAGAATGCCCATGCGCTGTAAATTTGAAATCGCCTTCTATGCTTTGTTTGAAAGTTAATGCGCTTTACAAATGAAAACATTGGAGAGAATTGTAATGAAAAAAAAAAAAAGAGAGAAATAAGAACCACCTTGTTTAATGTAAATTGAGATCTGCTTTACGTTAGAGGAATTCAGTCAGTTTTTTTTTTTCAGAGGGGGGTGTGGGGGAATGGGCGCGAGAGAAGAGGCGGCAAAACGTGAAATTGCTTTGCTTTACGGCAAAAAAAAAAACGGCTTTATATAATGCCTAATGCTGGTAGGCGGTAGCGATCAGGCTTGAGGAGGAAGTAATAGCAGAGGAAGAAATCAGTTTGCTTCAGATAGACGTTTTGCACTGCTTTACACCATGCAAAGTGCTGGAAGGAGGTGGAGATTAGGCTTACGGGAAGAAGTGAGACAGATGAAGAAATCAGCTTGCTATAGATAGACGTTTTGAATTGCTTTAAACCTTCTAAGTGCTGGCGGGAGGTGGTGATTAGGATTGAGGCAAGAAGAGAGGCAGGTGAAGAAATCAGCTCGCTATAGATAGACGTTTTGATTAGCTTTACACCATGCAAAGTGCTGGTAAGAGATGACGACAAGGCTTAAAAGAAAAAGAGAGGCAGATGAAGAAATCAGTTTGCTATAAATGGATATTTGAACTACCTTAAATAATGTACGGAGCTGATAGGAGATGGAAGTTAGGTCTAAGGGAAGAAGAGAGACAGATGAAGAAATCAGTTTGCAGTAAATGGATAATTAAATTACTGTACAAAATGTACAAAGCTGATAGGAGATGGATGTTAGATCTAAGGAAGAAGAGAGGCAGAAGAAGAAATCAGCTTACTGTAAATAGATATTTGAACTACTTTAAATAATGTACAGAGCTGTTAGGAGATGGAGATTAGACGTAAATGAAGAAGAAGAGACAGACGAAAAATAATTAGCTTGCTTAAAATAAACATTTCAACTGCTTTACATAATCTGGAAATTCCGGTAGAAGATGACATTTTGCTTAATGAAAAAAAAGAGAGACAGCAAAAAAAAAAAATCTAATTTTTGCAACAAAAACATTAGACATTTTTGCATATCATAAGAAAATCTGATCAGAGGTGGCGATCAAACTGATAATGGAAGAAGAGGGAGAAATAAATTTCAGTTGGCTTTTTGTGTACTTAAGTGCTTTGCGTAGAGAACTTGTTGATGAAATCTTGCGCTTTTACGCCCTAGAAATTAGAAGGGGGTGGGGGGGGGAGGAGGATAGAGAAGAAGAAGAAGAAAAGACGTTGCATGTAGAAATAAAATGTGCTGATGAGGGATGATGATGAAGATAAAATATGGGAGGCAACCAAAAAAAAAAAAGGCAAAGTAGGCCTTTTTAGCGTTATTCTCTTAATCCTCTTTTGTGAACCCTACCAAAATCTGATGTACATGTTACTTAAGTATACACCATCCCTCTTGGCACTCACGAGTAATCGTTCCTGACTGAAGGAACGTGGCATAGCTCAGGCCAGGAAATGATGTCTCAGTATAAAGTGATACTGTTTTTTATAGCCACTTACCTGAAAGGATCTTTCCTTTAATATTTTTACTTTAGGTCGCATAGCAACAAAGATAGACAGGGATTATCTCAGAATACAGTAGTACCTTTATTCAAGTTAAAGCCCTGCCTGTCTAATGCTTGATATATATATATGATCTGATCACAAATTTTTATTTATGCTTGTATGTAGCGCATCATCACAGCTTTTGATGCCCCGCATTCCCTCTTGCGCTTTCTAGATGTGATTATTGAGATGATGTAGAATGTATTGCTTAGTCCAAATAGCGATCAAAAGTATCTTTGAAGGTGTCATGTATTTGCATTTTGCAATATAAGATCGTTTAGGTCTGCACAGCAATATCCTAGTCGAAACAATTTAAAAAGTTATACAGCTTCAGTAAAATGCGAAACAAAATAGAAATAAGAAAACAAGTCTAAGGTATTCCTCTTCAGGTAGATTGGATTTTAAGGAACCTAGACAACGTTGACCATTTTGCCTATACTTCTCTGACTCAACAGACAGTCTCAGCTAGAACTTGAGTCACTGACTCATCTGATCGAGTCCATGTGGACCCACTGCAAACCGGCCGTCTCCGCCTCCAACATGGACCTGGACGCCATGTTTGAGTTCCTGAAAGAAGAGCGCAGTGAGATCAAGACCGTGAGCAACCAGAAGGAAGTGGCCTTGAACAAAATCAATGAGGAGTTCAACGCTCTGGATGATATGTGGAAGGAGGCAGAAAAGGTATGACTCATGTTCGTTTGGTTCTGTCTATTTTGTTTTCCTCTCTCTCTCTCTCTTTCTTAGCTTGTGTGTAATGTACTGTTGAATTTGAATGGTCCCGCGATGTTGGACAGACTTCCCCGGATGTTAACCTTCATTAACGTAGCCCCAGTCCTAGCATTTTCGAGGTCATATCCGACGAGCCCTGACTCGCTCCACTCAGCAGCCCCAGCACCACACTGTTGCTCAGTGAGATCGGCTAACATCATGATACCCTTTCCCTTTGAGTGAGAGGGAAATGAATGTTTACGTTCAAGGAAACTGTCAGCTGTGTCAAGAATATACGCCGCACAAATTTACTGCAATGGCGCAGTAATTCACTTGAGATGGACAGTGTGTCCATGCTTTTGGTCGTAACAACATTTCGTTGATGTAAGGGGATATTCTACGATATAGTCTATAAATTTTGGTATCATTTTGTTCAGAATTATAAATTCACATTTTATGACAGTATCGGAATTCACATGCGAAAACAAATACTTCAAGAGTGTAACAATTTAATGAGACCTTTCTGTGCGAATGAAAAGGTTGCAGGTCTGTAGGGTTTCTTTTTTTCCAAACTTCGCTTATGTGAAATACGACGTTATACGCCAGCACAGACGATATGTTCGAAATGATTGTCCAAAGTGTCATCTCAAGTAGGTAAACGATTTGGACATTGTGCTCACGAAGCTTGTAATCAATACTCTAACCCTGTTTCAGGACCTAATTAAGCTTCATTAGGTCCTTCATTAGAGTTTTTGTGAAAGCCATTGGATTTCATTTGGAAAGAATTTAGGCCTTTCCTTTTCGCACGAACAGAAGATCTGGCTGTGGAGCATATATTGGTTGGGGAAGTGATGGGACTGAGGAAAAGAAGTCAAGGGGAAAAGGTATTTTTATGTTTCCTTTTAGGAAGAAGATATTTGGATGGAGTGGAAAAGAGGAGATGGGGAAAGTCGG
>JAWQUT010000031.1:511757-522946 GCA_033807755.1 Ellobium chinense
GGAGAAGAGGGAGGGAATAATTTCACAGCTGTAACAGCACCAAATGTTTTCTGTATAGCAGTTTTACCGCCATAAGGCTTACTCGTACCTCCCAAGTCATGGTTCATCGAAGCAGTAACGACAGAGATTGTCTTGCTGTCCTTACAACCATTCAGTTCTATTGATTATTTTACTGTTCATACCACCGGTCAGTCCCGTTGATCACCGATCAGTGCAGTAATTATGGCGACTTCGATGACCGCAATCTCGTTTTCATTCTTCTCTGTATTTCGTGACGTAACTTGCGCAAATGGCTATTTAATTTGTTCGGCGTTTGAGCGTGTCCATCTGCAGTTGTGTAAGAGTAGTTAAAGTAGACATCAGTAGTCCACGAAGAATAATCAGCGTTCACCCAGTTGAGTGGGACTTTGACCTTTTGAAATGAGTCAAACAAAGGCCGAAGTGTAACGCTAGTTATTGATGAGTAGACAATAATATTGTTTACGTTCTGTGGAAGGCTATTGGCCAATGAGATACACTGCCAAGGCCGTTCGATCGGTTTTGCCAGCCTCAGGCTGAAACTTCTATTACTACCTAAGAGCCATTCACTTGGGCTGGTGCATCAGCTGTCCTAGCGGGGCTGCGTTTGTTTGGGCCCTGTAATTTGACAAAATGGGAGGCCACACCCTTTTCCTTGTGTTCTGTGGGCAGTCCTTAGCAAAGAGTACACGATTGGTTGGTGCGCGCCAATCACAGTGAGGAAGAATGCACACCTACTAGAGGTTTGTTAGAGAGGTGTTGCCTCTTGTACGAAACCGGAGGACAGTCCTGGGCAACACGGCGGTAATAATCCACGGTTTCAAATTTGTTAGTAGGACATCTTATCAGCGGTCTTGTGTCGGAGGAGGATGAGGCAAGAATGTAAGATGGTGTTTATGAGCAGATGTGCGAGGCATTTATTTTACGCTAATAAATGAGGCAAAGATAGAAGAGCAAACACCACTCGTAAGTCAGTGCATTGTTTCATGTTTCTTCCACATTGGTTGCAGCTATGTTGGCTTGCCTAAAGATAGATACTTCTTTCGTTAAGGAAATAGTGTGGCTTTTCATTCTGTCAAATTGCAAGGACCAAACAAAACCTAGCCCTGTCATGATGGACGTCAGTGACTCGATCCGCCTCTGCCTGCGTTCCTTTCCGCCGACATGCCCAAAGACGCCAGACCAGTAAACCATTGTAGCAAGAGCGCCGGCTAGCTTGTTAAAACTACTAGACTTGAAACCTGTCCAGCTATCGATCATTAACGACATCGATCTCGCCTGTCTACTGAAGTTCTCTAATTACTCGGTACATAGCAGTTCAAAAACGAAAATGAAAACAGAAAAAAAGAAAAAAATTAACATCATGCCTTATGTACATAGACTTAACGATGTAGGTTTTTCAGCGGCGACTCCGTGGGCCATATTGTTATGATTGCTATGGAACTATCTAGTGCCCGGGAGATAGCGCCACCTTTTATTCTGTTGCTATGGACGTCGTTTATTGATGAAGTTCGGGCTTAGATCCACCCTCTAAATCTGTAAACCTTGAGATTTCATATTTAAGTGCTTTCATTCACCATTATTTTTTAATCAGGATGTTTCAGAAAAACCACTGCAACTTTTTTTTTGTTCTGAGTAATATACATGGATCATGAACACATTTCCCAACATTTTGACTGGGTAAAATTCATTTAAGAGTTTTTGTTTGTTTGATTAGTTTAAAATTTGTTAAAAACACTGTGACCAGGAAAATATGTTTTTAAAAGATATGAAAATTATTGAGCTTAATTCTTACATAGTCTGAACTCCCCCAAACAGCGGATGCTTCACAATGTCTTTTACCTGTATTTGTAATCATGTAAGTAGATTTGGTACAAAGAAGTGGATTTCTTCTCACAACATAAGATTTGTTTTTAATGATCGCCGTTTTTTGGTTGGTTTTTTTTTTTGGTCAAAACGCAATATAAGTCGACAGACACCAGTATAAGTCGACATACACCAATATAAGTCGACAGACACCAATATAAGTCGACAGACATCAATATAAGTCGACAGACGTCTAACTTTTGAGTCCCGCATTCGCTTAGTCCATGAATGTCGACATATTGGAAATCAGGGACGGGGGAGGGAGGAATACTGTTTCTCAGTTTCTGTACCTTTGCACTGAAAGAAATCACACAAATTGAAGTTGAACTTATCCCATTCGTGGCAGTGACATGTCACATGTGAATTCAAAATGCGCGATAATAAATGCCTCGGAAAGAGAACGGGGGACATTTAGTTTGTGTTGTGACCATCAAATCTGCTGTTTTGGACAAGTAACGCGTTGCTGTATTCACAAATACAAAGGTAAATATTTCAAAAATAATGTCTTGCCGATACTTAAGACCATGTGACGACGCACCCGCCTTTTTAATTTCTTCATTTTTTTGGGACAAAGTTTTGAGTGTCAGTTTGACGGACCGTCACTTTCACAAGGTTTTTATAATATGTTCTCCATCCTGATCACATTTTTTGATGAACGTTGACAACTATTTTTATACCAAGCAAGTTCCCTTGAATTAATTTTAAGCATTTGAAACGATTGATAAAGATACTAAAGAAGTGAACATAGTAAATAAAAGAGTAAATCTGTGGTTTGGTGCCTTCTACACAGGCTGCTCATATGAGATATTCTTACTCAGACCAGTAGCGTGTATTAGTCTGGACACAGTCTGCAATATGTCGTCTTGGATACAGTTTCCGCGGTTGCCTTTATGTGGAGAAATTTGGCTGTCACAACTGATTGCAGAAATCTTATGCTGTGGGTTTCATGCCGTGTCTAAAGAGGGAAGTCTGCGCCGCCGGATTTTGCTTTCATTATTTTGGCTTCCATGGGCAGAAGCGTTCATCTTGTTCTGTAGTTTGTTTTCTCCATTATATGAGACATTTGTGTCAGTAAATATGGATATGGGAGAGAGGCACGTGGGTTGATCCAGACTGTATTGTAAAGAGACAATCACAGTCGACTGGGCTTAATTGCGGTCCGCATAATCGGGATTTCCGCTTAAACGCAAAATTTTCCCGGGAACAGAATACTATTATTGTCAGTTTAGATGGTACCGGTAATGGCATCTCCATTGAACTGTAATATTTTTGTTTCATAGTCCTGAGTAATTACGATAAGCGGAATCACATCTATCGAGAATATTAATTTCTGTCTCTTCCTTCAGTCATGGTTTTACCTTTTAACATGACCTGCCTCGAACCCCAGCCTTCTATTTTTGTATACGAGTTGTGAATTGTTTTTGTAGGGCTTGAGAGTGTGTGAGGTTTGTTCTGTTCAGTACCTTGTCTGTTTAGTTAGTTGCAAATGTTCTCCTGATGAAGCCCCCACGGGCGAAAATTTGAGACAATAAACTCAAGATTAACCTGTTAATGCGGTTGTACCTTTTCTTATGGATNATATATATATATATATATATATATACACACACACACACACACACACACACACACACACACACACAGAGAGAGAGAGAGAAAGAGAGAGAAAACATCAAGCTGAATGGAATATCCGCTCAAAGCTGATCATTTAGTAGGCTTTGTCTCGGGACTCCTGAGGTTCGTGTCGTTCTCTCAAGCCTATTATACATTGATATCGCAGTGAATGCGTTCATCGACTGTTGCCCAGAACTAAAAAATTTTAAAAAATGGAGGAGCAGACTAAATGATAATAATAAACAGACTTTGCGCATTGTGCGCTTATTTAGTGCCTTGTGCTAGGCCCTCCGTATCCATCCAGCCAATCAGGGGGAAATTATTCATGTCTGTTCAGTGTAGTTTGACGGTTGCCTGCCCTTTCTGCACTGCAAATCCGTTTTATCTCTAGCCCTTCCCGAGATATAGAAGGAAATCAACTCGACAGAGGTCAAAGATAAATTTCCATAAATTGATCGCGATCAGTCCGTATACACCAAAACATCAGTTCTTGTGTAATGCACCATGCGGTCCTGTCTTGAAACATCGTATACGTAGGCCTACTTTTAATTTTTTCTTTCCAGACTGGCAGGTTAATGTATCGTATCCTGCCAGTCACGCAGTGCGAAATAATGGCAGTAGATTGGCGCCACTTGGAGATCCTGTGTGACATTTCTGCACGGGCAGTGATCAATTCTTGCCCACTAGACAAGAACGGTAGACATCCGCCCTCCTGTGGCACGGTCAAGTGCCCGCGTATGACCCGTGTGAGTGACTCTTGAGCGTAATACATAAGAGTGCCTTGGTGCTCCCATGTCAATGAGTGCGGCTAAGCCAGTATAAGCCTACGTAGGATGTACGGGTACTCAGACCTTTTGGATGAAATAAATGTCGCTGAGCTGATAGATGATTTGAGCTGTAGGCTAATCAGATCTGTACACGGTTTGTTGTACGCCCACTGCTCAGAGCATCATATTAAGGCTGCTAATAATGTAAAGTGGCAATAAAGCCTACTTTTCGAGTAGTGGAATGAATACTTGAGTGTTGTAGCAAGGCAGTACCCTCCCAGTGAACCCGTGAGCAGCTGAGCCGTGGATACTTTGTCATCCCATTCCCGGCCCTCACCTCCCCAAAATATGCCAAAATATTCAGGTAAACCAGTGCTCATGTACGCTACCAAAGTATTGTTGTTGTCGTTGCTGCTGCTGCTGCTGTTGTTATTATTATTATCGATGATGATGATCATGATGGTGATTTGTCTCTTGTAAACGTTTCTCATCTCCGTTCTGAGTTGTTGTCCGCCCTTCTCATATTTGTTGTTTATCTTTAGTNGGGGAGGGGTCTTTGCCGTGTCACTTTTTTTCTTCAGCTTGGCCTGTCCTCGTTGTGTTGAACACCAGAGCAGAGAAATTTAACACATGGAACAACGTGGCATTTGCGGTAAACTATCCTTCTATAATTAGTTGCCTCGATTTTTTGCACATCTTCACAGAAATGTTCCCCAGGTACGCAGGCGGGGCATTATTTAAAATGTTTGTATTCCTTTTGGACAAAACAGTTCGTCACAGAAACGATCTTCAGGTGGTCCGTATGCTTTTTGCATTTTATTTGAAGAAATGGCGTGTGTTCTATTTTACGCAGGAAAGAGGCGCTAAACAAGCCTTCCACTTTCCTGCAGTTTGTGCTTTGTTTATATTTCAGACCTATTTCTTGTGTGAATTATTTATCCAGCCAGATGGCACAGTAGTGATTTCGTGTAATTTTCAGATAAATATTTTTCTTGGCATCCCTGAGTTTTCGTACGTGCCAGTCAGCTTAATCGGGCTTCAAAGAAGTTTTGTCATTTTTCTCAAGGACAGCAGGCTCTGTTGTTCTATAGTCCGGCTGTGGGAGCCGTGGGATGGCAGTGCTATGATTTTGCTGTGATTGTGAACATCTACCCATGAATTTTAACAGTTCCTTTCCTTATCTATGGAGTTACAGAGGTTTGTCTTAGTTTGTGTCTGTTGAGCTCAGATATACACGTATTTCGGTGCGAGAGGACGAGGGGAAGAGGATAAAATGATGCTGGAGAATGATCGATAGACAGCATTAATGTCATGGTTTGTGTATTAGTTCTTGAAGTCCTGTGTGTGGCTAACTGAATAAGCGGCAGATAGGTGAAAATCTCGTGCAGATGCATCATGCGTCTTTACAGTGTATTGTGTGTCACTGTAGATGAAAGTATGGGAGTTGGCACTATGACCAAATCAAACCTTTAACTTGTGACCATGCTATGATTGTGAATTTTCACTGGTAAATTAATTTTTTTTTCTTTATTAATGGAGTTTCAGATGAAATTTGCTTTATATTGTGTCTGTTTAGTACAGCTAGTATAGGGAAGGAGCGAGGAAGAGGCAAAATGATGCGAGAGAATGATCGATAGACGGCATTACTGTCATGATTTGTGTCTTGGATCTAGTTCTCGGAGGTGTCTGCGTCAGATATCTGTGAAAGTGGCAGATGAATAAAAGCAGAGTGCGCGAGAAACTGTGTATTAAATGTCATATTATATTGTATTGTGATATTATGAAAGTTGGTCTGCGACCTAATAAAAGTTTTAAACTTGAACTTTTGATATTGCCGTGATTGAGGATATCCACTTGTAAATTTATCAGATACTCTCTCACCATTGGAGGTATTGTAGAAGCTTGTCTTACTTCGTGTCTGTTCAGCTCAGATATTTTAATGGGACAGAGCGGGAGAGAGGGAAATATGCCGGCGGGAAAGATCGATAAACAACATTAATGTAATGATTTGTGTGTAAGTTCTCAGAGGTCTATGTGTCGGCTAAATGAGTAAGAGGCAGATGAGTGATAATTTTTGAAAACCAAGTGCGAGAGGGCCACGCATCTTTACTATGTGTATTGTGTGTTATATATTGCATTGTGAATCATGAGATTTGGTTTGTGGCCTATTAAAAGTTTGAACTTGAATCTTTTGATCCTGTCATGAATGTGAACATCCACTCGTAAAATTTGATAGTTCATTTTCTTATCAGTGGAATTATAGATGAAAGTTTGTCGTCAACGTGGGATAGACGAAGAGAGATTCTTTACATCAATAAAATTGCACGAAAGCTGTCTTCGGGGTGTTATGAATGGGTGGATTCGAATAAAAATACTCAGGATTTCGAATTAATGCTGTCGGAAATGGCGTTTGAATAAGCTATCTTTGCTAACTACTATGGGTACGTGCATAAATGATTTCATCAAAAATATCGCTGGTAATTTATGCACCAAGTTATTTATTTATTCAAGGGGAACCCTGCCAAGTTGAATAGCTGAACAAACTGCAGGTTGTGTCGAGAATATCAGAACAAAAAAAATTAGCGCAAGATTGCTAATCGAAGTAGATTCTAATAAGTATTTGAGAACTTATTGTGTATTAACGATGGGATCTCGTACCATGGTAAAAATTGCATTGACGCTACATGTTGAACGCTACCAAGGGTGCATTCAGCACCGATGCACTGATGTAATTCTTACGATGACGAGAGATCCCATCATTAATGCGCAAGCTCTCAGTTATTATTGCCCAAGTTTCTTCAAATGTATTCGAATATTCATTTCATATTGGAACGCCCACACTGTGTTGCGAGCATTAATACTGGACAAATATTCTTTGGCTGTGGCTAGAAAAATTGAATGTGTAGCTGTGTGTGTGAGAGAGAGTATGCCAGTGCATGGGCGTGTACGTGCGTGTGTGTGTTAAATTCTTGCGGCAGACGGATAAACGGATCCTGAAAGAGAGAAATCTGTACGATGTGATTGATAGGGTCACCAGAAGTGAGTGAAATACTACCAGTCCTCATCTACTTACTTATTCCTCTCTCTCTCTCTCTCTCTCTCTCTCTCTCTCTCTCTCTCTCTCTCCTCTCTCTCTCTCTCTCTCTCTCTCTCTCTCTCTCTCTCTCTCTCTCTCTGACTGCTCTTGATCATGATTTGTTTCTCTCTTCTCAGTTTAATTCTTTATTAGTCTCTCAGTCTTATTTTGATTCGGGCTCACTTTGTCTTTCTCTTACTCTCTCTCCTTTTTCTTTTTTTTTTTCGATCCTTTTCCTTTTTTTCATGATACAGTGCAGGTATGGCGCTGCCTCTTCGCCCTGTTATCTTTCTTGTCACCCTACCTTTTGATTCTCTCTCACTTTGCAAGATCTACTCTGTCACCTCTCGCCCACTAATTCAGTGTTCTTGTTCTCTGTACCTTTCTGTGTTTCTTCTACCTCCCCTTCCTTCCCTTCCCCGCTAAATCCTCAGTATGGTAGTCCACTTTATTCTGTCCCAGATCGTCAGTCACAGTGATGCATAGCACTGGACAGTGTGTTCTTCTCTGTCACCGTCCCTCCCTCCCTCTTTCGTTCTTTCTTTCTTTCTTGCTTTCTTTCTTTCTTTCTTTCTCTCTTTCTTTCTTTCTTTCTTTTTCTTTCTTTTTCTTTCTTTCTTTCTTTCTTTCTTTCTTTCTTTCTTTCATGATGCACCGGCTGAACTGGTGCTGCCTCTTCGCGCTTTTACCATTCTTTCTTCCTGCCTTTTGCGTTTCTTGCTTTATGGAAGGAGGATTCCACATGAGCCTGTCCCTTGATCTTTACTCTGTCACTTCCCTTTCATTCATCCAATATCCTTATTCTGTTTACTTCTCTGTGTTTCTCTCTCCCTCCCCACCCCACTCATTTTCAATCTCGTTCATTTTACTCTGCTCCAAATCGTCAGTCACAATGATCTACATCATTGGACAGAATGCGATTCTTTCTTTCTTTCTTTCTTTCTTTCTTTCTTTCTTTCTTTCTTTCTTTCTTTCTTTTACTTCTTTCATACTGCACTGGCCAATATGGTGCTGCCTCTCCTCTCACGTATCCTTCCCTCACCCTGCTTTTTGCTACTTCCACTCGCTGCTATGACAGTGTCGACTGTCTTATCTTTTTACTCTGTCACGTCCTCCTTGTTCTCTTTACGTCCCTCTGTTTCTCCCCCCCCCTTCTCCTCCCCCCCTCCTTCCCACTTCCCAGCTCCACCCCGAGATCCCCAATTTCGTCGTCCACTTTACTCTGCCCCAGATGGTCACTCACAGTGATCCATGTCATTGGACAATGTCCGGTCTGCTGCTTAACTTTCCTTGATCCTCTCCCTGATGCTGGTCTAGCCAGGATCAGTCTGGGATAATAAACCTATCAAAGCGAGTTACGCGCACAATATGATGGAGAGCTTCTCTTTTCCAGTTTGGAACTCTTTTGGACCGCGATGGCTGACGCAGGCATGCGCACAACGGTATTTCCTGGTGTTATGACCACACCGCGCGTTTACGAGCTAGATGGTGTGAACTTCATATCTGATTCTGGGTTTGTAACGTGCAAATAATGGGCAAATAAATTCATATCTGATTCAGGTTTGTAACGTGCAAATAATGTGCAAATAAATTCATATATGATTCTGGTTTGTAACGTGCAAATAATGTGTAAATAATTTCATATCTGATTCTGGTTTGTAACGTCCAAATATTGTAAAACCGAGGAATATGCCAGCTTGTAAGGTGCAGTATTATCCTAATACCAGGAAATTCGTTATGTGCATGCCTGTCTTTGCTGTAACGGTCCTTAAGAGAACCGAGCGTTGAAAATAATATCTCTCTAATCTCACTTCACATCGTTGTTTTTCCTTCTGCAGTTTTCAGTCATACCTCTTCCTTTTCTATATTTATTTCTTTTTCCTTTTTTCCCCACTCCTCTTCGTTTCCCTCCCTCTTTCTCATCTCACTATATCTATTTTGTTGTTAACGGTGGAGTTGTTTCACTTCTTACTCTTCATTCTTTTCATTCCACTAATTTCTTGCCTTCCTCATCCTCTTTGTCTTTCCATCTTTCTCTCTTTTGTTTCCTCTTCCCTCTTCTCTTCTCTTCCCCTTCTTCCATCTTTCATTCTGCCTTTTCTTCTTCCTGGTTTTTCTTGTCTACATGCTTTTTCTCTTCCCTTTTTTCTTTCTAACACAACTCCTCTCATTTCTGTATGGTTAGGCCGTCCCAGAAAACTTAAGGGGTCCACTACCCATTCACTGTAGATGTAGTACATTACTGTAGTATGCACTGTCCTTATCTAATTTATTGTGCTAACGTTTTGCATGCAGAATTGAGCACCAAAGTGCTACACGGTGCTACCACATTAATGCACATACTTATACAGGCAGTCTGTTTATTTTATAAATTTAGTTCTCATCATATGACTTTGAGAGACAGCCTTATCCCTTAGTTCCACATAACTTGTTCTTGAGGCATAAATATTGAAAACCCCTCTGTAGTTTGTACCTTAATCAAAACAGGTGGGAAATCTGATGTGAAATGGTTCCTGTATTTTGAGATAAAAGTTTTTCTGAGGTCAGCACCCACAATAGGAAGAAGTGCACTGTTTAGCATCTTGGTGCGCAATTTGGTATATAAACTGTAGTGAATTAGAAAAGAATTCGAACGTGCAGCAGTAATACATTATAATCTACAATGGAAGAGTGGTGGATCCCCTTAACAAATCTCTCTCGATATCTTCTTTTTGCATCCTTCGGCCTGTGATCTTTCCATCACCCTGGGCAGCTAACCTCGAGCTCTCTGTTTAATTGAAGGAAATTGAGAAACCGCCCCATTGTCTCTCTCATTCCTGCCCTCATTGTGGTTTCGGGGAGCGTCGATTGAGGGCCGTGTCTACCCCATAGATAGTTTGATTGGCTCCGAGGCGATACAATCAAGACGGAATGCTGAGGGTGCACTGCTGGTCTTTTGATGAAGGCAGGAGAGAAGATAATATAATGATGAAAAACGACGCAGAGGGATGGAGAGACGTAGTGAAGAAATGAGGAAGAGGTTGTCGGGGAAGTGCTGATGGAGATAGAGAGATCGATAATGTAATTAGTCCTTTGGTTCGTAGGTCTAACGGATGGATGGATGGATGGATGGATGGATGGATGGATGGATGGATGGATGAGGCGAACGAGGAACGCATTATTAAAGGGAAGAATAGATTAGCACATACGATCGCGCATATTTTGGGATTTTCTTGCCTGGGATCAGGACAAAGATAAAAGGATTGAGATTTTGCCCTCTTTCAGTTAATTAAAACGCTCTCAGATACCAATCTCCTTCCTTCTTGCCCACTTTTTGGTCGAATCCATTTAGACCTAGACATGATGACTTACCTATTTCTAACCCGCTTAGGGAGCAGATACAAGGAGTGAATTTGTTTCCACTATCACCTGATCGGGTCACCCTATCAATCTCCCTAAACAGCATCTCCTGATTATTACCTTCCCTCCCCCGCCAGTGCCGTCGGAAATGAAGGTCACCGGGCCGTCGTCCTTTCTGTTTTAGTGACATTGGCGAAAAGACTTGAGGGGCCATCAGACTGATGTTGTAAGATAGGGCTGAGAGGAGATGCCCAGAGAAAAAGGTCGTCACTCATGCCCGGCACGATTTATTAGGAAATCTTTTGGTTTAGCGCTTCGGTTCTGTGTTTCTAGAGGACGCAGCACTTCCTTGATTTGATAGAGAGTGGGGGACTTTTTAGGAGAGTTGATTTTTTTTTTCCACTCCTTTGTTTTGCTCGTGGGTGTGGAAAGGTTATGGCATCTGGGGTTTTTTTTTCCGAGGTTTTCTCGAGGTTTTCATTTTGAATGAATTTTTGGGGAAAAAAAAA
>JAWQUT010000031.1:529356-565561 GCA_033807755.1 Ellobium chinense
CAAAAAAAGTTCATTTGACTCCATTGGACAGATATGCGTGTGACAAGGATAGTTTCTTTTCAACCTTCTACGGTTGTTGTTGTTTTTTTTTAATAAACAATAAATTATTCTTCCCGATTCCAAAGCCAACATTCCGCACTTAGTCCTACTAGCAAGTCCTTGTCTTTAACAAAAACAGTTTTACTGATGGTACCTGTTTTGAGGACAAGAAATTGTCGTTGGTAACTTGCTATGCCTGGCGCGATCAACCTGTTAGTTAAGCCTGATAAGCTCCTAAAAAAAATGATTGGCCTGAGACTCGATCCTGAGCTCGATCTGCAAATCATGGCAAATCGATGAGAAGATCGGTTCGGCCAGATCTTTGAATCGAGTTGCCCAGCCTTAGTGGTAGGATGTTGTTATCTCAGCTTCTTGAAACCGAGTCTTCACAGTTCGATACCGATCACCATGAAGATGTCTTGTAACGAGTTCATTCAGCTTTGTTAACCCAATATCTTACCCTCCATCTATCCTTTACCAGCGAATCCTTTTAACGTACACTTTACCTATTGTTTTTTTTTTCCTTTCCTGTAGACAGGACGAGACTTACGGGACTCGCGATCGATAAAAAATTTACATGACTCCTTTGTCTAGCGCTTGGCAGTGTAAATGCTGTCAGTCTTTGAGTTAAAGAACTCTTCTCTTTCTGTCTCTCTCTCTCTCTTTCTCTCTCTCTCTCTCTCTCTCTCTCTCTCTCTCTCTCTCTCTCTCTCCCTCCCTCCCCCTTCCCTCCCTTTCATTCTCTCTCTCTCTCCACCTCCTTTCCTTCTTCCCTCCCTTTCATTTTCTCTCTCCCTCCCTCCTCTCCCTCCCTTTCACTCTCTCTCTCTCTCTCCCTCTCTCTCTCCTCTCTCTGTCTCTCTCTCTCTCTCTCTCCTCTCTCTCTCTCTCCCCCTCCACACCAAAGAAATAATAGGGGAAGGAAACTCCCTTACAGAAGGTGGAATTATATTACCAGAGTGTTAATGTGAAGTTGTGGACCCATTATCTGGCTATTAGGCCCTAGTAGGGAGGAGGCCGCAACAATGTGGCCACAGTTTAGTGACCCCCACAACAACTCTCTGTAAGTCGGCCATCAAAATATAAGGGTCAAATAGCCAGACTCCACTATAAATATGAATGTGAGAAAATGTTGGCAGTACCTGCTACTGGCTGCAAACACAATGATCACATCCTCCCTGTAGATTCAACCAGTTGTGTGACTTTTGTCTAATTTATCATCTGCAGGATACCCTGACTAAAGAAGAGATGCTGAGGTACTGCAAATCTGGTTTGATTCCTACTTCTCACATCCATCTCCATGACACAGAGAACATTCACCAGGCTTGCACTATATTCAAGGTAATTGTAAATGACAAAATATAAATGTGTAACTAGTTTGCTGTTGATGTTGATGTGTGCATGTAAGCGCATCAGAAGTTGGGAGAGAAGGGAATCTGAGTGTGTTGGATTATATGATAACAGAAAATAGTCTGAATTAAAAGAGATCTTTTTTTTTTTTTTTTCAAATTTGGATCACTTGTGAAACCTTATGACAGAGATAGGCATAAGTATTTGGTATTTCCAGTAGTTCACAGTTATGCAGGAGATGACTTAGGCATAGGCAATAATCATGGGAAGTAATGGTCACTCAGGACAAGGCAAATTATGGTCACTCATGACGAGGGAAGTAATGGTCACTCATGACAAGGCAAATTATGGTCACTCATGACAAGGGAAGTAATGGTCACTCATGACAAGGCAAGTAATGGTCACTCAAGACAAGGAAAGTAATAGTCATTTATTACAAGGGAAGTAATGATCATGCATTACAAGGGAAGAAATTTATAGTATTTTATTGTAATAGGGTGTGAGAAGTGCTGTGGCATTTTCAAGAGCAGTTTAAATTTATGCTTGTATTCAGGAGCTGACCAAATACATCAGAGATGAAGTGAAGGATGAGGCAGCCTTAAGCACTATCCAGCTTGTGGTCAAGACTGGCATTGACAGGCTAGAACTCCGAGATGAAATCCTGGTACAGCTGTTGAGACAGACCCATGAAAATCCAGAGCCAGAGGCCCTTAAACAAGCCTGGATCCTCATGTGCTTGTGCACGGCAGCTTTCTCACCCAGCAAGAACCTGCATAAGGTAGGCATATTTTGACAGTGATGATGGTGCAGGTTATGATGATATCAATGGGGAAAGACAGTGATGATGATGATGATAATTTTGAATCCTTGATTGCATTTAATCATCAGATCACATACTTATCATGATGTCACAGATTCAATCCTCATTGATTTGCTTTGGGAGGGAAGGGAGAGATGTTGTGGGAATACTTTCCTCTTTACTCTTCTTTATTCTGCTTTCTTGTTTCATTGTCCACAACTCAAATGCACAAGGCTTACAGGTTCTTGGTTTTCATCCTTTCTTAAGTTTTGCCCTCATCCAATCACTATTCTTCTGAGACTTCATGACTCATAAACACCTCAGATCCCACTACTACTGCATTGACACACTCACCAAAAATGTTATCTTTCTGTCTTTCTTTTTTTTCAGTATTTGCTGTCTTATGTGAAAAGGAACTGTTCCGACCCTATTGGGGGCAGATATGCTATGATGTGCTATAAGCAGCTCACAATACCCCGGGCCACAACACGCCGTCACCCACCGTCATCTGTGGAAGTTGCGGTGAGAAGTCGTAGCACATAGAAATAAAAATCTTTAGATCTGGCTTATTGTTTTAGATGGTTTGTGTATGATATATTAGAACGTCCACTGCTTATCATGGATGCCAGTATCTTACTTGCTCAGAATGTACAGTTGAAATGGGTGGAAATTCTTATGGTTTACTTTCTTCCTTCCATTGTCTATGTCAATAAGTTATGAGCACTGAATAGGGAGTTGAGAAGTGCCATATAACAATTACTAAGAATATTTTGAATGTAATTTATATTAAACATTTTGCATTAGCATACTGGATAGTGTAAGTTCATTAGGAAAATTTGTATAGTAGGCTCATTTTGAAATTTATTCCTACATGTCTTTGTTCCTATCACCAAAACATTGTAATATCCGAAATAGCTGAGGTAGCTAGGCCTTCATGTATTTATCACAATAGCTTCTTCTTTCACAAGGTTTTTCTTTTTTGTAACTGCCTAGATTGTGATGAAATCATGTTTTCAAGTTCACAATTTCACTTACACTTATTAAAGCAAGCCCAAAGAGAATAATCATATTGAATGAAAAATGAGCACAGGTAACAGATGTTGGAGACAGGCAGTCTTAAACATATACAATGATTATAGGTATGGGGACAATCTGCCTTCTCCATACTTAGCATGATATTTACAACAGTGCATTATGTTCTGATCAAGTGCACAACATCAAAACAAACAGAAGTAAGGATGAGAAAAAAGGAAGCATAGGTTTAGTCTGTTGATTGCTTTCTTTGTTTTTGATAATTGGATGTGCTGGTATTGTCTCTGCTTGCAGAGTGTCCAGAACTTGAGTCCTGTTGTGTGTAAAGTTTTCTTCATGGATGGCAAGACTAAAGCAGTCAGTATGCATCCTGTAGACACCACTCAGGAGGTGCTGATCAAGGTGGCTAGGAAAATTGGACTGCAGTCAGTGGAGGGCTGGGCTCTATATGAGGTTTGTAGATTACTGTGTACTTGTAGTGAACGGTTGAGTTTAGTATGACATTGGTGCATCATTGGATCTCAGAGGTGATGATTGTATCAGACTGCAGTTTATTATAAGGAATGGTTTCTGTGTGCCACAGGAGAGCTTTCATTACAGGAACTGTGAATACCAGTGCACATTTTGTCTGAAGCAGTGTTGTTGTTTCTATTTAAGAACTCAGCTTTCAAAGATTCACCTACAAACCCTTGTGGAGAATTTATTGTATATGCATGTTTAGCTGATCTTTTATGTACACAGTTGATGGTCAAACTGCAATCGTTGCTTGCATTTTCTCTTCACAGGTGACAAAGGATAATGAGAGATTTATCCGCAGCTATGAGTATGTTGCTGATATTCTGGCTCAGTGGGAAGGGTGAGTGTTGTTAGCACATGATTTAGATGCCTGCATTCACCACAGTTTTGTCACATGTCTTGTGACTGTTGTAGAACATAAGAGAACTCACATGCAAGACTTCTGTTAAGTACAATTTGATCTCTTGAAATGGTAGGATGTGTAATATGGGCTAATGGGCCAGAGACAGTCCAGCTATGTGCGGCTGGCAAAGAAAACAAGAGACATAAAAGTTAACTGATACGAGTTAGGATCAGGACCCCTAGTTGTCTCATAAGGGTTTCAAAGGTCAATTCATCATAGATTTTATTTCTAGTACTTTCTTTGGGGAGTTTGATATGATATCAGCTTTTCAGCTTTAGCTTATGACACAATGCATTAAATGTGATTGTTATTTTTTTTTTGCTTCTGGGTAAAATTGTTTGACAGAGACGAAATATGTGTTATTTCAGAAATGACTGCTTATCAGCACAGCCAAGCAAGTATGAGACTGTGTCAAGGAAAGGTCCCAAGATGGCTCTGGGTGGCTCTGATGCCAGACTTGTCTTCAGGAAGCGAGTGTACAGACATGTCCATGATATACCTAATGATCCTATTGAGTACCATCTGCTGTATGCTGAGGCTGTATATAAAGTTGTCAAGGTTTGTAACTATTCATTCAGGCCGTAGCACTAAAACAGAGGTTTACCATTTTGATGATTGTATATGGAGGAGAAGATTCACTAGTAGCCTAGTGTGAGCTATGAGTTTATTGTTAATGAAAGAGAAAAAGAAGGGTCACTTTGTGTTTTCTCCTCTTGAGATCTTACTACTTACTATTTTAGTCCTGAAAGGAAACACTTTGCATATTATCTATACATGGTGGGTTTTTTTTTTCTTTGTACCTGTTCATTGGACAGACACCTAGGTCAGAGGCCTATCGTGTGTCTGTCCTTACAGTGGAGCAATTAAAAACACTTGTTCTAATATGGACATATGCAAATGCATCAACCACCTTTCCGATCATGGTTTCAGGCCATGTACACCGCAGTGATCCCATATGTGATTGTTAACGTATCACAGTAGCATTAAATTGAAGTAATCTCCTGTTTTTGTTCAGCATGAGTTCATAAGTTTGTCACCTGGTAATTTATGCTGTCAACATGAGGTATTTTTATTCTGAAGATGTATTGACATTTGGCTTTGGGAGCTATAGATGATAAAACTTTATACATTATTTTAAGGCACCCTCATACAGAATGGAATAGGAAACTTGGCACAACCAAGGGCACTCTTCACATCATGCAGATAGTAGTTAGAACAACAAAGTACAGCTCTCACCATAGAAGGATTAACTCCTTTTAAAAAAAAAAAAATCAGCATGAATGATGTGTTAAAAGTAGTCTGATCACACGTTAAAAATACAGCCTTTGTGAATCATTCTTGTTCTTGTGAATGTCCTCTAGTGTGATGAGTACAGTGTGTCAGACAAAGTGGCCCTGCAGCTGGCCGGTCTTCAGGCTCAGGTCATCTGGGGTCAGTACGAGCCCAACAAGGAGTTCCGCTACAGTGAGGCAGATCAATACTTGTGCAAGAGGATTCTGGCTTCATCAGGCAAGAACTGGTCACAGGAAGTGGCTAAGGCACATATGGTGAGTATATAGGACATGGAGTAAGATGGGATGGAAAGGGCTGATTTATGGATAATCTAAAGCATCCCTGAACCAGTAGCAGAGGCTTGATGAAATTAGCAAACCAGGCATTAAATACAATCTGTGATATGACAGGTGAAAGGAATACAAACTGTAAGCCGCATATGACTTACAAGGTAACACTTGTTGTTTTATTTTCAGTTGCTTGTAACCTGCCAGCTAAATTAATATTTCATTTCCTTTTTCGTGGATTTGGAGATGCAGGGAGAAGAAGGGGGAAATGATAAGGTCACTTCAGCCAATGTAGTCAGAGGAATGAATGAGCTCAGATCATCCTGTGCCATGTGATAAAACTGGCTTTCCCAAATTCAGCATGTGACAACTTGGCCTCAGTTTGTTTTGATTAAAAAAGACAGTAGTGTGACTTGTCACAGTGCAACTGCTTGAGAACTCTGTGAGCCATGAAGACTGTCAGTATAAATAATTCTGCACTTAGTTATCTGTAAACTGCACTAGTTACAAAAAAATATTTTGGAGCAGATTTGGGTATGCCTTGAATGTACTGAAGTCACTAAAGCTTACTCATGAAGCAAGTAGCAAGCAATATTAATATTTGGGTTTTCCTTTTTTTTCCAGCATTATGGAGCTGATAAGAGTGAACTTGAATCCAAAGTTTGGTACCTGACTTGTGTAAAACAGTTCTCTCTCTACGGCTGTACCCTGTTCCCCATCATGCACAAAGGCATGTGGTCCCACACCAGCGAGTCTTTGATGGCCATCAATATGGATGGTATCAAGTTTGTCAGGGCAAAGGACAAATCTGTCATCCATGACTTCAAATACTATGAGATAGAGTCGATCCAAATAGATCCAAATGACAACTACATGACACTGGAACTGTTCAGCAAAGCTCAAGCAGGTGTAGCACAAAAGACGTTTGTGTTTGAGACTAGTCAAAAGGAGGATATTGGTCACCTCATAGCTTCCTACTCACCAGCACATGCCTCATGGATGAAGTCAGAGGTTGAGGGAATGAAGAAGGTGAATTAGCATGGTACTCTTAGATAGATCTTCATAAAGATGTTGAGATGATTTCTCTGCTTTTTAATTCTCTTTTCTCCATAATTTTTGAAATTTTGTCAAGAAATCTACTGCATGTTGTCAACAGATCATACTCTAGTCATTGAGTTCAGGGCATAAAGTCTTATATAGAATTTGTGGTTGAAATATGCATTCATAGTCTTGAAAAATTCCAAAAGATATTATTTTATCTTTGTATACAGCCAACATTATTCTTATAATGTACTTAGAAACTGTTCCTAATATAACAGAAGTTGATGAACTTTAAAGCTGAAGAATGATTTTCAGAGAGACATCGTATGACAGTTCCATACGTCAAAGCTGTAACCACAGTGACATAGAGAACCCAAGCCTCACTATATTGGAAGAGTTGCCGGAAAAACTTTTTGACATTTGTTATTTTACTTGAATTATCATTGCCCTCTCTCTCATCCCATCTGTCAAGCAGATGAAAATGACAGATGAGGACAAGTTGAAACTGTATGAGGAGTTGGTCAGGTGCAGAAAAGCCTTATCTGAGAGTCGCCTCTTGCAGAGACCAGCCAATGACACAGGCTCTGGATTCCTCAGGAATACTCTTAGGAGGTGAGGGCATCAATCCTCTTTGACTAAATATTTAAGCAAACCCAATGTGTCTGGTCAGTGTATGTTATGTTTGAACTTCATCATTTTGTTGTTGTTGTTTTTGTATTTACCTATGTTCATTGGACAGACACAGGTCAGAGGCCAACCCTTTGTTTGTCCTTATGATTGAAAATGTGTGTTCCAATATGCACATATATATGTTGCAACCATTCTTTCAGTTTTAGACAGTAGCTGTAAAAATAATTTATAGTCATAATATTTCTATGGCTCTCTAAAAATATACTGCAGTTAAACTTCTCTAAAATACAAAAACCTTAGTAGCACTAAACACACAGTGCAGTGCAGTGGTCAGAATTTGAATTCAGGATCAATGAGAATTTTAAAGAAAACCTTGCACTTTAATTTTTTAAAACTGGAAGTAATATATTCCACCATGTTGGCATGGGACTGTGAATGATCGAATTACCAGCTCACAAATTCTACACACTTTACTGTAAATTAAATCTCTAGCTCCAGTTAAGAGCGATACAACATTTCCTGTTCCAAAAGCTATATACAGTCATGCTTAAACGACAATTTTGTCTCGCATTTTTTCCCATCAGCACAGATGCAGGACGCAGTTCCATGGCTTTCAAGAGCCACATGGAAAGTGATCACAACAAATTGTTGCTGTTTTAAACAATTTTTTTTTACTTCTACATCAGAATCTAATCACTTACCAAATGTACTAAGGAACAATTACAAAAAAACATGTCTGTTGTGAATTTTTTGCTGTACTTTGTGACATGTTCTCAGTGTTTTCAATGTCACAAATAGGAGTTTGTGTTCTTTTCAATATAGATATGTATTGCTGTGTTTTTCAGACTCACAAAATCCAAGCTAGATAAGCTTCGCAGTCTGTCCAGCAGTGATGGCAGCACAAATTTCAGTGTTGATTACTGGTCCTACACCAAGACGCCTATCAAACAGAGCCTCACGGTCATCTTTGACCCCACCATTGAGGAAGCAGCAGTCAAGATGTTTCAGCATATCTTGGTTTATGCTGGCATTGAAGAATCAGGTATGGAGATGCCTACATCATGTAGTCTTCATAGTTTCCGATATGTGAACTTACTGAGTGTACATGTATTGTACACTTTGATACAGTGAACCACTTTTTTATGTTTCAACTCTTTTCATATTTCATCATTATATGGATAGATCTCAGTCTTTTTTATTCTCAAATGCTATGTTTCAACTGAATTATGGGTAGGAAAATCAATATGATGCCCTGATTGCAAATGTTAATATTCTAGTTCCATAATTGTGCACTGTAGGTGAAACACAGTGATGGTTGTGCTCGTTAGCTTCACAAATGCTAAGAGAATTGTTTCTTGTATTATTTGATTGAATGAATCCATTTTCTCCTACTTGACTCCATCCACATCCACTATCTTATGTCAGTGCAATTTCCTCAAACCATCAGTTTGAAATCACCAGTGCATGGATTTATTGAAAATTCCAGTCCACTAGAAACTGATTAGGTCATATGAAAATCTATAGAGAACTAGAAACAGCATTTACACTTTATTCCTGCAGAGGATTCCACAGACCCAGAGAGAATCCACCTGGTCCAGGGTTTGATGCAGAGGTGTCTTGAGAGTGACTTTATCTGCAATGAGTTTTATCTGCAACTGGTCAAACAAACCACTGACCATCCAGGTGCGTGAATTAAGTTTATTTTGCTGTCAGTAGAATGTTGTCATTCATGAATGTTTCTTCTGTTGAATGTGTCTTTTAGGTGATCATGAACAGCCCATCTTTGATCACACAAAGGTGCTATCTGTTTGTTCATTTGTGGACACCAAATTCTGTGACTGAATTTCTGATTTCAGAGTCAAAGCCAGATTTTGCTCCCCAAAAGTAGGAATTTGTTTTCCATTCTTTTAAAGGAAGACAAGCTAAGAAGTACATGAGACTGTACCTTTGTGAACCATGTCAATTGCTGTGATCCTGAAAATACCACCTCAGCTATCTGGTGTTACTAGAGAGTATCAGACTTTGAATGGTTGATGTATGGGTTGATTAAGATCACCAATCTATGAAAAACAAGAGGGAATATTTATACTTACTGAATGAAGCTTTAAATGTTGTCTTTAGAGATTTAGCTTCAGATTTATTAATGTTATTCAATCTGACATCAATATGCATGAAAAGAATCATGAATCATCATGTTTTATTTCATTTTATCTTTCTAATGTGGAGCATGAAGTTAACTGTTAACAGAGAAATATAGTTTGTTGATGTTGTAAGCACTTTTCGATAATCAGTTTGCTTCTTTCAAATTCTTTGGTTAATTTCCATATCTGTTGAAGAGTTTTTTTTGGTCACTTTTTATGTTTCATATAAATCAGTGTGAATGTCTTTGTCACGATAAACATACATTTACACCATCATATTATTTGTCCGGATGCAAAGCCTCAGCAGGCTCCTAAAGATATGAATGCTGATCAGGGCTTTAGCATCTAGGCAGCATATGAGCATATGTGCAAATGCTTGCATCATTGACACAGAAATTGTCACCACGCAGCTTACGGAGTTTACATACATCATGTAGGCATAATAATAAAATAGTATTTCATACATGCATAACCAGCTTTAAACCATGACCATGTATCTGGTCAAGAAATATCATACTGAATCACAGATATGGTATACGAATCATGTGTGTTGCAATATGTAATGCAATGGCTTTCTTTATTTACCTGATATAGATATAGGACTAATTCACTTCCAAAACAAGAATATGTTTCAGTGATTAAGGCTACAGACAAACTCAGAATCTAGATTCGCACAAAATAATGAAAAATGTTAAAAGATTCACTGCAGTGTAACTTGCTGAGTGCTGGTCATTCCTTTTTCAGTAGGCTTCAGTTTGTCTCCTACACTTACAGTTAGCCAAAGACAGTCTAGGCAAAACCTTGGCAGCCATAATCATTCAAATGCAGTCATACAAGGAATGTTTCAATGACACACTCTGATATCAACAATACTTTAAAAAAACCGCAACCCAGAACATGATGTATAATTTATGGAAAGATGTTTCAGAAAACAATAATATCCTGTAATTGCTTGTCCCATTTTCAAAACCCACCACCACACGTCCACACTCTCACAGTATTTAATATTACACTACAATTTGCACTGCTGAGCTTTTCAGTTTCATGCATGTCTTGTATAACTGGAATGTTGTTTGTTGGCCAGGACAGATAAGAAACACAACTTCAAGCCACGTAAGTTTGACTTATAATAATTGCTTTCCTTGCTACACATTTTTGTGTGCTTCTTACTAACGTCTGTTATTGGGTGGACAGCCACAATACCATCTGCTGTCTCTCAGTTTCAGACTAACCCCATGTGTTATGGCTTATAACAACAGGCTTTTGAATCATCATATGGTCAATCTAAAATACCTGCATGCTGTATCTGACACTGTTATCAAATATCAGCACTTTGCTTCTTCCTAGAATAGAGATGACAAATCAGTAGCACCGGTTTTGCACAACATGTTCACATGGCCAAAAAATTTACTGAAATGATCAAGTTCAGTGGCTTGGCATAATGTGGCTCTGAAACTCAAGGCTTCCTAAATGTGTCATCTCTGTCTGGGATCATGTGATTATAGATGAAAATTCAGACGCTTGCTATAATCTGTTATTCTGTATTCATACGTTATGAACTGTTGTGCGATGCCAGTGCTATTTTCTGCTTTGATGTTTCCATCAAATATCATCCTGGTTCATATTGTTGGGCATCCTGAATTCAGTTTCAGGATCATCATGGTTTTTCTGGTGTTGGGAATCCTTTTTCACCCCATACTTGAGCAAATACTAATTCTAGAAGTTTCTTAGTTTCACTGCAGGATGCTTTTGTATACAATTTTTCTGTCATGCTGCAGTGTTTACTGATGTGGTGAAGGCTTTGCTTCTTCTTTTTTAATACTGCAGATTATTGTTGGTGATTATTCTTTATCACATGTTACAAAGTTTCAGTGATTGTTTTGTTCTTCTAGGAATGGTTGATTGAGAATAGCATGGTTTCATGCACTACATTTGTTTAAGAAAAGGTTTATAACATAAATGTTTTATTAAAGTATTTTATACATTTTTATTATACTTGGTTGTGTATAAGATAATTGGATGTAGTATTCAAGCTTTATGTTCATGGCAGGGAACTGGATCTGTCATGTACTGAGGAATAGTCAGTTTAGTCATATTGACATTCTAGTTAAAGACCATTATTGTTTAAGTAATTTTTTTCCTCATAAGTTGACTTTGTTGCTGCAGCAAATATATGGTGAATGTTACACCAGGATGTTTTGATTGTTGCAGATCCAAATAGCACAGTCAACTGTCGCAGCTGGCAGTTAATGGCAGTGACAGCAAGCACACTAGCCCCTGCTAACACACGTGTACAGAAATATGTTCAGTGCCACCTCAAAAAGTGTTCCATGGATACGACAACAGAGGAAGGAAAGTTTGCCAGGTTCTCACTCAAGGTAGGTATAGCTGTCACTATCACAAAACCCCCAGAGTAATTTGTTTCCAGATCTGAAAGAAACTTCTAATATTTTGCAAACAGATATTTGTCTGTCTTGGTCAGTATCAGAAGCCTACACATGAAAAGCACACAGAAGTTTAATGTTTATGCACCTTATTAGCTTGAATAACCTGGGAAATGCATAATCTGGCACTAAGGATATGACAAGGTTATCTGTTTCATGGTCATTCAGAGAATACAGTCATTTTAAACAGCATTTCAGTGTTCTATATACTCCTGGATAGCAGTCCAGTAGAATGGATTGCTATCCAAAGCCATAGTCAGCTTGCCTGTGGCATTTGCTGTAAAATGTCATATTCCCTGTAATATCAAATGCAGCTGTCACCAAAGCCAAATTCTTTGTTCATTATAGAAAGAAATGTGACATGTAGACAAGCCCACCGAATTAGTTGTAGCTTTCTCATTTTGACCATTTCTATATGACTGTTGAGGGTCTTGATCTTGAAAGATTTGAAGATCTTGGTACAGAATAGGAAAATAGAAGCAAGATTTGTTCCCTGTATTTTTGTTATGCATTTTAATTATTTTTATCATTTTGCTTTCAGTGCCTAAATAGAACAATAGAGAAAAGGAGACGGAAGTTTGCTCCATCTGCAAGAGAGGTCCAATGTGTGATTCAGAGGTGAGTGAATTCTCTGAATGTACTCGGAGGAGCAAAGGTCGAGTTTTGCATTAAGGGAATGATGTTATTTTAGTTTTTAATCAGGAAAATTTCATTTATCCCTCTATTTCTTCACTTTGAATTTCATATGGGGTTTCTGTGGCACATAAATAAAAGCTATACTCTTTTATGAATGAGGTGTACAACATTATATGACAATGTAAACAATTTTCCTTACGTGGTAAATGAAAGTCTTCTTGTTGCTCTTACTCTTAGTATCATTTTCCACAGAAAACCCATAACACAGAAAATTTTCTTCCTTAATGGTGAGCAGAGAGTGATAGAATTTGATTCTGCTGCAACATGTGGGGAGGTGAGTAAACAGGTTATCAGTATTTATAGACCAAAGAAATGTCATGAAATGTCAGAACTAGTCTTGATGCTTTATTTCTTGTTAGATTATCTCAGAGTGGTCTCAGGAACTTATAGAACAATATGGCAGTGAGGAATGTGGCTACACATGGATGAGAACATACCTTTCAAGGAAATGACACTTTAAGAAATTTCAGAATATTTTGACTAATTTTTATGTCAAGCTTAAGTAACTGTTTTATATATTGATGGATTTTAACTGCTTTATGATACATTGTAAATTCTTTTGATGTGAAAGGAAAGGGGAGTGGCAACGTTTTAGTGGGAAAATTATTTTATTGTCATGGTGGCTTGGTATATCTTATTCCTTACAGTTTACCCAAAGCATTTCTCAGCCCTGAAAGATGAAAGTGATGTTTACAGAAGGAAAAGAACTGTATATTGAAGATGGCTTGAGAGGGAATGGAGGAAGAAATGCAGTTCTGTGCTAAGATTTTCCTTCTGCATGTACCTGGATTTATGCCCTACAAATAAGCGTCTTTCAGATTGATCGGTCTTGGTCTGCAATTTCACTTCCTTGCACTTCTTGTTATCCTTGTTCATAGCACATTTTTTGTTTTAATTTCAGGTGATCAAGACAGTGAAGGCCAAGATTGGCATGAGATCAGATGCTGAGTGTTTTGCAATTTATGAGATGATGGGAAGTTCAGGTAAGCAAGAATATGATATAGAGCTGACTCTGCTTAATCACAGCTGATTGGGATAATGAATAATTTTCTGATTAAAAGAAGTTGCAATTTTCTGATGACTTCATACAGCGAAAAACAATAATCTCTGAAAAGAAGTTGTGGTTAAGTGAAATTTGCAATTAAATGGAGTTGACTTTATCAGCTTATTTATTCTTTTGATGTCCACATCACTCACTAAATATATGAAGATTGGAGTTATGTTAAATATTAGGAAATAATGGCTTGCATCTGAGGGAGCTGGATGTTTTAGTTTCTAGTGTTTGAATGCTGTTTGCCCATAAATAAAGAAATGAACTTATGTCTCAGATAATAAATAATTTTAAGATCAGCCGCATCATTACACTGACTTGGAATATGTCAATTTCAGTGTCCTTGTTGATATTATCATTCTGTCTCTCACCCAGCAATATGAAACTTTCATATATATTAATTGTAAGTATCCAACAGATGTCTGAACCATCATGCTTTTTATTCATGTTTATTCCAGAGCGATCCATGGGCTGTGATGAGCGTTTATCTGATACAGTGAGCAAGTGGGAGAGGTTGTCAAGAAGTGGAGCAGTTAGGGACCTTAAACTTGTCTTCAAGGTGGGTTTCTCAAACATCTTACTTCTCTTTTTTTCTTATATATATATATTAGTAAAAGGAATTTTCTGTCCTTGTATGTTGTGTGTTACAGTCATGACAAAGCATTGCAATACAGAGGTCAATGCATGAGGTAGCTAATTGCTAAAGACTTAATGTTGGATTTTAAAGCATGGATCTCATTTGCTTTGCTGTTCTTATCTGGCTCCTATCAATTATTTCATTACTTTTAGTGTCCTATTACTCCACAGAGGACCATTTTATCTGGATGATACATGTATTGCTCTGCCCATAGGCTATTTGATTTAGGCTTCTTCACCTAAAGAGGTGATTGAGAGAATGTCGGAAAACATATCATTTTCGATGACTCACAGTATTGAATTAGTGACCTGATTCTGTCCCCAGAAACGCCTTTTCATTGAGCCTTATGTGAATACCAGTGACCCAGTTGAATGTGACCTGCTCTTTAACCAACTGATTGAGGATGTCTTTGAGCAGAGGATACCCATCACACACAAGGAGGCAGTGAGTATCAGGGAGCAGTTGAATAGTTTTATCCTATGTCCTTACGCCAACCCGCCCTTTCTTAGTCAACTACTGATGCTGGGATATGACTTATGTCTATCTTTCTAAGTGAAACCTTCTTACTTATTTATTAGCTACATAAAATAAAGGAGAACAGTGGTGAGACCATTCTTGCATTGGAGATCATGACTTTATGAATAGATACACAGTTTACAAAACCTTGAAAAGCTTAATCTTAATCAGCATAGCTTTATAAACAAGAAAGAAATGAGGCCTTGACTTTCACATATGCAAACACTCTCAGAATATGATATCATATTTTCACCACTTTGCTGTTGTTTTTCTTCTGCAGGTTCACCTTTGTGCCTTGAAAGTCCAGTCTGAAATTGAAGACATGAAAGCAGGAGAGATAGATTACACGTAAGTTATTAAAAACCTTGTCCAGGCCTATAGTAGACATTCTAGGGCCTTCACCTCATGTTACAGGTTGGAGACAGGAATTGGTGATGAACTTGTTTGAATAGGATAGCTGACATAGCCTGTAGTGCTTAGTGTAAGCCCTTTGTTTAATGTCTTTGAAAAAAATATGTTTTTCATCATTTCATGACTTCTCTGAACTGACTCAGTATTTGTAAGTCAGGATGTCAGATCGGTTTGAGCAGTAAAGAGATTTTCATGTAATCTACTTGAGAGATCAATATATACTTGTCAGTAAACAGCTGAAGACTTCTACCATCAATAGTGTGAAGTCGCATGAGCGGGCATTAGCCTGGATATGAGGTATAAACCACATTATTATCATTATTATTATACCCATTAGTATAACAGGTTGTGATATCCAAGAACAAGAATGACGGTATGTGAAAATTTTCACATGATTAAAATGATCTACAAATTAGAAAATGAACTTTTTAAATTAATTATTTATTTATTCATTCGCTTTGCTTAATTTCATGAACTTTTGAGTCATCCTCTACCTTCTGCATATTCCACACAGATCTGTTATGCGTATCCTTCCACGGGAAATGCGTAGCACAGTGCGACCAGAGGAAGTGGCTACCACGCACAAGACAGTTTTAGATATGAGTCCACAGCAAGCAATTATCTCCTTCATCAATCTGCTGAAAAACTGGCAGCTCTTTGGATCAACTATATTTGAAGTTTCTGTGAGTTAGTTTTTGTATCAGTGCCTTTCCTCCTTTTTTAACTGCGATTTAATTGCAGTGGTCAGTTCACACATAAGAAGTGAACCTCCATGTTATGCATTCTGCCAGAATTTGGTAGACTTATGCACATTATTATTATAAAGAATTTGTCCCACTGATGGTGTTGCAGTTGCATTCCTAAGAGCTGATACACAGACTTCTTGTAAATCGTTTCTAATATATTTTACTTGATGCTTAAATCCATGTTTGCAATTTTGAAAAAGCTTCTCCAAACTGAAAAGTGAAAGTGAAGATAGATGTTGTGCAGTATGGCTACTGTATCATTTCATGTCTGCGGTTGCAATTTTGAAATTTTAGGTGTCATGTCTTTGTATTATTAACTTGACAGCTGTAACTTTTAACTTTGCTACACACAGTGAAGAAACATGCCTTTATTTTTATCCATTTCCAGCAAACTTATACATCCACAATGCCAAAGATCCTCTTACTAGGAGTACACCAAAAGGGAATCTACTTGCTAGAGACAAATACTTTTGTAAGTATGCATAAAATATGCACAGAAGTGATAGGTCTCATGTCATGTATATTTTTGTTAGTTGTAATTGGAAAATAGTTTTTGACCAAGTGCAGATAGTGTAATCAGAAGTTGAACTTATATCAGTTAAAGCAATAATGCCACTTGTCTAGCTTACACTCTCTTTTGAGCTTTAATGAGTATATTAATACAGATATATACCTGAGGTATAGCAGATGGAATTGATTTCCATACTTTAGAACCCTGATAATGCAACCATCACCCTAACACAATCCCCTTCCTTGCACATCCCATTCAAAAATCTCAACTGTTTTGTTCCTCACAAAAATCATCCTAGATGCTTCTTCAAAAGCATGGTCTGAATGGTGGGGTGTGTTATCAAGGTTCTACTGTATATTGTGATTTCATATCAGATTAAGAGGTTGTATATTGGAGGGCTGAATAATGACATTTATCTCAGTTTCTAGCCCTGATTACTCTCACATCATAGATCATTACGTTCCTTGTTAGATGTGAAGAATGGCCAGCGTTATGGGTAAAGGTTTGCCATGAGGAATATGTTATTTCCAGATATTGACAGTGTAGTTGTCTTTGTCTACTGAACTTTTTGTATGGCATAGCAGCATTTTGCATTGAGACTTCTCAGTCTCTCAGACCATGTGCATTTCATTGTTTCCAACATTTTTCCCACTCTCCAGAAAATTCTCTCTGCCTATAGTTACTCTGAAATTGTCCACTCCAGCCCAGCCATCAAGAGTATTATGATTGTTATAGGTCATGTAGCCAAAGGAATCAAGTTTATGTTCAACACCAACCAGGTAAATATCCAATGTGGTTTAGATGACTCAGAGCTTTTGAACATTAATCTCATTAAGATCTTCCAGATTTAGACTATGGTACAACTATATTAACAGGCGCTAGGCTAAGAATTCAAGCTTATGAGGTTTTCAAATTTGTGAGATAGATTTAGTTTACACTCGAACATGCTTGTTACAAAATTAACGGGATGTCTCACAAGATTTTGTGTTATGCATATTTTTAAAATTTCCATATGAGTAATCTAAGCCAGCTATTAGTTTGGGACTTGGAAAATGTTTAAAAATATCGCTAATTTTGTATAAAGCCTTCTTGTAGTAAGCATGTCGAAGCCTAAAACCATAAAGTAAGAGACCAGTGCTTTGTGACAATATGGTGAGGAATACCAGTATGTGAGGTTTGAATCATGAGAGTTTACTGTTTTTTATACTTTATTTGTTTCTCTAGTTATAGTAACATACAGGATGTTAATTTATATACAGTATCTTTTCAGGAATTCATTTTTAACTCATTCCATGCCAGTATGTTTTCCACGTTTTTGCCAGGCCACTATTTTCTAAAAGTACTATTTTTTACTATAAAGAAAAATCGCATCCATCAACTCAAAACTAACTCTGATTTCAGGAACGAGAGTTTAGGAAGAATTGTCGCTACTTATGAGTACTAAAAAGTTTCAAACCAGACCTGTAGTAGCGAAACAAAAGAATACTTAAATATCGACGATACATCGTCGATTGGCGCAGCCACGGCAACGTATATCGACGATATATCGTCAATTGGCATGGAATGGGTTTAAAAAAAACACAGAAAAAAGGCTTTCCATGTGATTAAACTGGGCCAGCCATCACTCACTCTTTATTTACTTTACAACTCTATATTCCAGCCATACCATTTGTTTGTCATTAACAATAAGCATTACTCACTCATTCACGTTTTCTTGCCTCACAAACAAAGATGTGGTGCCATGGCAAAGACAGGATTGTTTGTCCTGTCTGGCTAATTCAGACGGGTCAGTGCAGAGTTTTACGTGCAAGCCCTGAAGTGAAAGCAATCTGATCACTAATATTAAGGAGTACCAGTAATGTGCATTTGTATTTGAGATCCTCTGTTGAGTTAAACATGACCAAGTTTGTCATGGGTTTCTTTCATTTTTTCTCCTCTGATCCAGGCTTCCCAAATTGCACAGCTGATCAAAGACTACATGGAAGAGCTTCAGGCCCGTTACATGTTTACACCAACAGAAAACTCAAACAGAATGTCCAGAGCATTTGATATAGATGAACTGGAGAGACAGAATGCCATAATACAGGCCACAGACACAGACAGATATGATTGAGAGAATGTTGTAAGTTAGCTGTGACCAAGATTCACATCCTGAAGACTTGGATTGTGTGACAGGATATGATCAGTTATGGTTGCTGACTGGTGTGTGTGACAGTGTGTCAGATGAGCATAATTGACAGAGAAGATGTCAAATTTTACATGAGTGGGATAGTAAGACAAACTNGCAGATGGAATTGATTTCCATACTTTAGAACCTTGATAATACAACCATCACCTAACACATTCCCCTTCCTTGCACATCCCATTACAACTGTTTTGTTCCTTACAAAAATCATCCTAGATGCTTCTTCAAAAGCATGGTCTGAATGGTGGGGTGTGTTATCAAGGTTCTACTGTATCTAGTGGTTTTATTTCAGACTAAGGGTCTGTATATTGGAGGGCTGAATAATGTCATTTATCTCAGTTTCTACCTCTGATTACTCTCACACCATATATCATTATGTTCCTTGCTAGATGTGAAGAGTGGCCAATATTATAGGTAAGGGATTGCCATGAGGAATATATTATACTGACAGTGCAGTTATCTGTGTCTGAAGAACCTTTTGTATGTCATAGCAGCATTTTGCATTGAGACTTCTCAGTTTCTCAGACCACCTGCATTTCATTGTTTCCAACATTTTTCCCACTCTCCAGAAAATTCTCTCTGCCTATAGTTACTCTGAAATCGTCCACTCCAGCCCAGCCATCAAGAGTATTATGATTGTTATAGGTCATGTAGCCAAAGGAATCAAGTTTATGTTCAACACCAACCAGGTAAATATCCAATGTGGTTTAGATGACTCAGAGCTTTTGAACATTAATCTCATTAAGATCTTCCAGATTTAGACTATGGTACAACTATATTAACAGGCGCTAGGCTAAGAATTCAAGCTTATGAGGTTTTCAAATTTGTGAGATAGATTTAGTTTACACTCGAACATGCTTGTTACAAAATTAACAGGATGCCTCACAAGATTTTGTGTTATGCATATTTTTTAAATTTCCATATGAGTAATCTAAGCCAGCTATTAGTTTGGGACTTGGAAAGTGTTTAAAAATATCGCTAATTTTATATAAAGCCTTCTTGTAGTAAGCATGTTGAAGCCTAAAACCATAAAGTAAGAGACCAGTGCTTTGTGACAATATGGTGAGGAATATCAGTATATGAGGTTTGAATCAGGAGAGTTTACTGTTTTTTATACTTGATTTGTTTCTCTAGTTATAGTAACGTACAGGATGTTAATTTATATACAGTATCTTTTCAGGAATTCATTTTTTAACAAAAATACAGAAAAAAGGCTTTCCATGTGATTAAACTGGGCCAGCCATCACTCACTCTTTATTTACTTTACAACTCTATATTCCAGTCATACCATTTGTTTGTCATTAACAATAAGCATTACTCACTCATTCACGTTTTCTTGCCTCACAAACAAAGATGTGGTGCCATGGCAAAGACAGGATTGTTTGTCCTGTCTGGCTAATTCAGACGGGTCAGTGCAAAGTTTTAAGTGCAAGCCCTGAAGTGAAAGCAATCTGATCACTAATATTAAGGAGTACCAGTAATGTGCATTTGTATTTGGGATCCTCTGTTGAGTTAAACATGACCAAGTTTGTCATGGGTTTCTTTCATTTTTTCTCCTCTGATCCAGGCTTCCCAAATTGCACAGCTGATCAAAGACTACATGGAAGAGCTTCAGGCCCGTTACATGTTTACACCAACAGAAAACTCAAACAGAATGTCCAGAGCATTTGATATAGATGAACTGGAGAGACAGAATGCCATAATACAGGCCACAGACACAGACAGATATGATTGAGAGAATGTTGTAAGTTAGCTGTGACCAAGATTCACATCCTGAAGACTTGGATTGTGTGACAGGATATGATCAGTTATGGTTGCTGACTGGTGTGTGTGACAGTGTGTCAGATGAACATATTTGACAGAGAAGATGTCAAATTTTACATGAGTGGGATAGTAAGACAAACCTATATGATGATTTTTTCGTGAAAAGTGGCATGACCAGAGAAAAATTTAGTCATTTACTTTTATCACCAGGATGATGAAAAATTTGAAGACAAAGGGGGACTGACTGTTCTAGTGGAAAAATATTCAAGTCATGAATACTAATTTAAACGGACTTGAGAAAGTGCCTTTTCACAGTGATCTCTGTGACTGACTGAAAAATTGAATTCACGACACTTGTCAGCAAGACTGGACGTTTCAAGTCATAAACCATAAACACTTAGTACTATGATATTGGTACATTCTTATGCACATGGGATTTTTAAGGTCATAGGCTTTTTAACTAGTATGACTGAAGCAAAATTTGAAGTCAAGTCACTTATCAGTATGTTAAGGGAAATGGTCAACCCAATCAATGTAATACAGGGAAAATTAGAGGTCAGAGTTCTTAGCAGCGTGAATGAAGGTATGTGTGGGGTCATACATATGGAAACATTATGTATGGAGCAGTGTTTCAAGCTTTAGGATGCTGACTAATATAAATCATGTACTCCATATTTGAGGAATTTGGTGGTATAAATGGCATAAATTCTAATCACAAATGATGCAGTTGCCAAAGCTATTGTCCTCTATAAATGTAGAGTTTATTGTCCTGTATGTGCATTGTTTGGGACAAAGAAGAAAACATGGTTAGAGGGATGCTAGTGGAAGGTCCTCTGTCTCAAAATAGGGCAACTATTCTAAGGGATACTAAAGAAAATCAGACAAGAAAGTGAAAGAATGTGCCTGCTTATTGAAGATGATTTTCAAAATGACCGCATGACTCGTGTTCTTGTGACCTGGATCTTCATGACAGTATGCATGTTTTTTTATCAGTTGTGGACACTGCCATGTGTGACTGGGTGTTACCAGCCAAAAGCATCAAACATAATTTTACACCACTCATAACCTTCTTCCAAACTCATGAATTATCAACATTACAATTTTTTTACTTCCATGTTCTGTCCGGCATGGCTGGCAGTTTTGGAGATGACATCAAGTTTGTACAGACCTATATATGTAAAATATATTTTACAATGTGTATTACAGTGTATTCCTATGACATTACTTTGTTGTTGTAAATAAAAAGTGTGAGGTTTTGTAAACTCACCACAACAATCCACTGCTTACAACCAGGATTTAAGTTATTCCATATCCCAATGTTTTTAGTGTATCATAATCAATATGTGAAGTTTTGCATTTGTTAATGTATTTTGTTGCTGGTGAGAACCAAGCACTATACAGTGTTTACTCTACGCAAGTGGTTTTCAGCTTTCTGTTATGGAGTCCTTTTCATTTCAGTACCATCTTTGAAGGAAATTGGCCAAGCTGTACTTGAAATACCAGACTTTGTTCAGAGTCATTATGAGAACACAGATGCTTCTTATTTCTCTCAATTCACTCCTTTACGTACAGATAGTGACATTGAAATTTTATTTCACTTTGTGGATATTCACACGGGCAATTATAGAAGAACTGCTGATTGTACAGTTAACTGTAAACTAGCTGACCACAACCCAGCCTGCATAAGCTTTCTCAGATCTCAGATACACAAAGTGGAGATTGATTTTGTAAAATGGTTGTCATTCCAGCTGTTATGTTAGCAACACCAGAAGTTTGTCATAAACAGATTGCAAGGTCAGGCTTTTATCATACACGTACAGTGTATTTCCAATATAACAGAAATAAAATCATATAGGAAATTTAGGGAAGTTTGTTTATCAACAGTTCATCTAGTTTATTGTTGTTTGATATCCATCTATTTTAGAACACCCTGAAGGTAATAAAGTTTAGGCCATGATGAAAAAGGGCTATCATAAACTAGAAGTTGAAAACCACTGCAACTTTTTGTGTCTGGTGCTGGAGCATAATAATTCCATGTGATACATGGTGCCACCAACATGTCCAGAATAATCTGTGAAGCTCTTTGGAGAATCAGTCATATTAACATGTCATGTTTTGTATCTTTCAGCAGATTGTCATAGTTCTTATTGTGACCATTTCTCCACATTTAATCCACCAATCTCAAACCTTTAAAAAAGACAAACTGCACATCCTGCTGGGGTATATGATTAGAATGTCCACCCAGGAACAATCTTTTAGAGCTCACGGTGGTAATGCTGAAGTCTTACAATGAGCTGAATCTAGACTGAACATAAATACTTGTTTCGGAGGGGTGATCAGCTTGTCAAGTGATGTTATTAAACTTCACCGATGTTTTGTTCCAGTTTCAGAAATTTGATTCTTAAAATGGGGGAGATTACTTCGTAGTATGATGCACACTGCATGTACTGTACCCAAGCTATTGTCAGTCACCTGTCAGTGAATCCACCAGCCAGACTTGGCTCTTTAAATATTAATCTTATATGCTGCTATTGCTAAAGTACCAAAGCATTTGAAGCCTCTTTCATATAAATATATTATTATAACTAAGATGCATTTACGGCAAATAAGATTGATAGCATATGCATAGTCTTTATTTCTTCTCCTTCTCTTTGACAAATTTGCAGCAGAAAATGCTTTTGCCATCATACACTGTGTATTCCAAGAGCTTGCAGAAGGGCAGATAATTCTAGTCTTGATTTTGTGCTGTATTCCTAAGTTGTACATATAATCCTCATTTTACAAGGCTACTTGTCCTGTAAGTATATCTACCTATGTCTTGTACGTATATTTACCTATGTCATGTATGTGTATCAGTGTCAAAACTTCAGTGTTTCTGTAGTCTCTAGACCTATGACTGGGATGACCAAAAAATACATTTTGCCTTTACGGTGCCACAACTGTTCATTTCCTGTATCACTCTTTGGTGTAGCATTCCTGTTATTGACTGTGTGTTCTTGTGCAGTCAAAGGAAGTCCACATAAAATAATGATTTAGATGTTACCATAGTGTTGTATACTAGGGATGACTTGTACATCATGAATAATTTGTCTTTGTGTTTTTAAGTCATAGGAGTTTTATAGCAAGTCAAATCTCCACATTGCCCTGACCAAAGTCATCTACATCCCCCTGACTAAACTCTTATCATCCGTCAGTTGGATTCATCTCAAGATAGAGGTATTGTTTTCCTTATCTGCCACTATTCACAGTTTATGCAAGCCAAAACATCTTTCTGAACCACGTATGCTTTCATGTTTTGGACATTTAAAGTGTACTTGATAAAGGAAATATTGATCTGCTAAATGCGGTATTGATTTACTACCTTATGCAAAGATTGAAACAAAACACAAATTGTTTAGATCTTGTTTAGATAACATACACACATTTTATAAATATTATGACAAAGTTTGTTTACATCTACATACATTTAACTCTGATTTCACCCAAATATGTAGTGGCCTTTCCAAAACGATTTTAGGAATGAGAGATTTAGATGATTCATTGGCCTTAAGATGCGAGTTATGAGACATAAAGAACCAATTGCAACGTAGGCTAACACAAATTTGCTGATCCCACCATAACACTGAGCTTCACAAAATTGTTTTTGTGGAATTTGAAAGTGCATGCCATATAATCTGTTGGTGCTTGAGGTACCATTACATTGAGGCCATCTGGATTTCATGGCTTTCTATCAGTCTCACATCCCAGTCTGATAGCACTGGTGCTCTCAAAGAAAATTATCCTCACTTGTCTAATTTGTGAGTTCTTAAATTGATTTTCTTGAGAGTGATTGTCAAATCCTAAATTCAGAGATAATCTTGATAACCAAACCTCAAAAATAAATATGCTATTTTGCTTGCATTTGTTATGTGGTTCACCAGGATAACAATACGCTAGTATAGTAATGAATCCTTACATGTAAACTTCATACTAGCTAATAAGGTATAACTATTACTGAGGTACTTAATTTGAAGGTTCTTTTGTATTTGCTCATTTTTGTTGTTGAATAAAGTACTGGTAATGCCCTTTCCGTACACCTCAGACATATTTTCATATGAAGGGACTCAGTATATTTTATGTATTGAAAGTACCTAGACACAAATGACTGAGAATTTTGAATTTTACTTCACCCTCAAAAGAATGTGCCAAAGATTGACTATCCATATCATATATTATTTCCATAATATTATGCTTTATTGTCACTTAATTTGTTTGTATGTCAGGGCATCATTTGTGCCAGCAATCCATTCTCTTCAGGTTATCTGCAGAGAAATTATTTTACCAGGTTTTGTCTCATCTCCAAAAATGCTGCCCTTAAATACTGATTGCCTTTTTAGTTTCTTCTTTTCTTTTTACCCTGAGGTTTAGGAAAATTAGGATTGCACCTCTGCAAAGGAACCGTCTGGTAAAGTGTATTTATTTTGAGGTTATGAGCATGAAAGTTACAGTGCACTGCAGCAAGGGATTATTTTGTTACAGGCCATAATTGCAGTAGACTGATGGCAGATAATAATAATTCACACATACATAAATTTTACCTACTATTAAAATAGATTTATAAACTTCCTTCTAAAAATCATTTTTCATCTTCCATTGCCAAAACTTCTAACTTTGCCACAGTTAAAGCTTACTTAAAATTAGTAAATATAATATTCTACCTAGCTTCTGTTATGCTGCAAGAATATACAGTTCTCACTGTGAACCAACAGATTCAACATACCCCAGTTCTTGACTGTACTGGGCAACTAAAATTATTTTTTGATTGTGAAGAGGGACCTTTTATAAAGTAGTTATCTAATTTTCAGTGGGGTTTTTATTTCTTTAACGGAAGTAACCAAATATTCAACATTGTTTTTAATTGTGATGTCAGCTTCACATTTGTGTTGAATATGTATTGAATTGTAGCTCAAGTGCTCTCTGAATCGTAGATCTATACTACCACCTCATTTCCCCTCAAAATGAACATGAGTCTTCTATTCCATCAAGACATATAAAAGGGGAATCATGAGGCTTAATACTTGGAGGTCATAGGATAGGATGTAATCTAACTTGTAAAGTGTTCCCCATCTTAATTTGCCAACAAAGCATACTAAACTGGGTTATTCACATTCAAAAAAATATGTTTTTCTTTGTGTGTGTTCACTGTCAAACAAGAATTTCAATTTGTTTGGCTCTGTGTACCAAACAGATTCCATCAGAACCCAGGTATGACCAATTCCATAATAATTCCCATGTTACAGTGAAGTGTGAGATAGTAGTTTACTCCTTCTACTTTTTTACAAAACATTACTGAGCTGCAAATTGTTGGCTTGCATGTGCAATTTGTGCTACATTTAAACATTTAAAAAGAATGATTTATCATAAGAACACATATTCAGTTAAAATTATTGTTCACCATTGTATGTTTCTGTACGGGTGAAGTTGATTGAATGAAATATTTTTGTCGCAATTTGTACATCTTTGCTGTGAATATAGGATGTATGTATGTTAATGGAGTAAAGACAGCATGAGAAATAATGATGATAGACATAAACATTCCATTTGTTTGTGAAACTGGGTTTGATATTTTGTCATTACTTTCCTTTCTAGCCTTGGGTTGAATGCCTGCCATATCTTTGCTGACTGAATGATTAGTCGGTTGGAGCATAGTTAGTTTGATATGAATGTAGATCTTAGAATATTTTTACTCTCTAATTCATGAGGCTCTAGGTACAAGATTAAGTCAGTGTTGAGAGTAGTCGTTCTGTCTGATAGCTTACTCCAAGCATACATAAAACTGTCCAGCCTTTTGTTTGTTCAGGTGCTTTTCTAGCTTACATTTGTGTAAGTAAAGTTGGTTACTAGCTGAGTGCATCTGTGAAGTGATATATTACTTCTTTTTTTCATTTTTTTTTTTAAGATTGTGCTATGATTGCGAGAAAGGAATGCAGATTGATGATACTCTGTATTTGCATGTATTTTGATTTGTGAACAAGACCAGATAATATGACTTCCAAGTTGTCTCATTTTATCCATATTTTGAGTGCCTTTTTCCATGCATTGAACAATGCTAGGCTGGCTTAGTTTTCATTTCTTATTGAATAAAAGTGAAGAACAAATATTTTATTCCATTTCTGCTGGAACAATTTGACCATTCACGGTATATGATTATGAAATGATAACAAATGACTGCTCTCCTTGAAATAAGTTTTTGGTTAAATCAAGAACCATATGAAATCAATAGCTTTTTTTCTCCTCAGTACTGAGTTGTCAATGCTTTCTTTGTTCAGCCTGTGTCATTGCCTTGAACTCATTCAGAAGATGACTATAGCTCAACAGTCAACAGAAAATTTACTGAAAGTCTTGGAACTCTTGGCTGTACAGTATATCCAAATGCAGACCATATAGTTTGTGTATCAGGATATTCAGAAATACAGTCTAGGTTCCCAGCTGCAAAGGACTATGTAATTCTGTCATATTGTAGTCTGGTTTCAAGACTGGATTGTAGTCTCAATTCCCATAGAAATATGATAGATTTACAATGTTCCCTGGCAGACAGTAATCAAGAACAGGACTTTGCTTGACAATACTGATCTTTCATTTAGAATGAAAACCAAATAAGTGATAAAATAGAAGTTTGATCAGCAAATTTGTGTGCAGATACACAGAATAGGCAGCAAAGTGGGTGGCTTCTTTTAAAGTATGCAGCTTCCTGTCAACATGTTCAAGATTCCTTACAAATGTTGCACAATAGTTAACATATAAGCCAGATATATGAGATTTGTGAACAATCCACTGACAGGGGGTTAGGGAGGGTTGGAGGAATTTTCAAGGTTTAGTGTAAAGATATTGACATAGGGAATTTTAAAGCTTGTTATGAGATACCAAAATAACTTTGAGAATTGATATGGTGCATGGAAGATCAGTTGGCAAATTCCAGTTCACTGTTGGGACCATATGCCCCATTTCATGTTAACACGATTCCATTCAGTCAAAAAAAAAAAAAAAAGCACCATGAGGTGATGAAAATCCGAATCACCCTAAGGTATCTGCTGTACTTAAAGATTTCATAAACTATGCAAATTTGAGTTTTTAAAGAATGGCATAGTATTTGAATAGTTTTGTTAACTTAAAAATCATAACTTTTTTTGAATTCAAGGTATTGATTTGACAGGGTCTCTATGCATTATCGTTGGGCACCACATCTGGTTTATTGTGCATAACTTATATCTTCACTGATTTTGCTATCCAATCATTACTGCTATGTGCGCTTCAAACCTTGTGCAATCATTAAAGTTATTATGATGTTTTTTTTAATAACAAATCACTTGTTTTTTTGTATCCACGTATGTCATAAGAGAGACTGTCATAATTGTTTGTTGATGTGGTGGCGTACCCCTCCCTTCTTTCTTCTGTCTATGTTCATCTCACTCATCTTATACAGTTCCCTTCTCTTACCATCACCCCAGGTGACTATGACTACATTCCAAAACAAATGAAAAGCCAGACTCAAGCAAAGTTTACACCATTTCTGTTAACATAGCTTATTAAAAATAATGTGTTCAGACTATAAACAATCTCAGTCGCATACTTCTTCAAAAAAGTTCTTTTGCTTCTTATCTTAGCATACTGTTCAGAGTGCTACACTGCAGTTTTTTATTTTTAATTTGGTGTTGTATGTATTTTAGAGGAAGAAGGATAAAAAAGGATATGACGATGACAATGAGACAAATATTATTAGAAGACCCTGACTTAAATTGGATTTGAAAGGGGATTCATAGTGCACACGGCTTCTTCAATCTTCATTTTGTATAATACAGTATTGTGGATGTAAAAAAAATTTGGACTATTTTGACTGCCAAATTATTTCCTGAAGACTGGCATCTATGAATCAAGCTGTACACAACTGACATACCAGTGAAGTTTGCAGATCATCCACTACACATGTCTCTGTACTTCATCCTCTTGAATTCCCACCTCCCTTTCCCACAAGTTCACAACTCTGAGTTTTGCTCCATAGAACTAGACTTCACTGCAACATCTTTGTCAGAATCATATAACTCCAGGTCTGATCTCTGAGCTCAGCCTGCCCCTATCTGCCTTCCCCCTTCCTTTAAAATAAACAACAATCCGTGCCATATGTTATTTCATCCTGAAGATGAAGTGATTTTCACATGTGTTTACATTAGATCGAAAGCATATGCAACAACTTAATAATGGGTCCAAATATTTACAATCCAAACAACAAACAGGATAGAGTAACACCACATGATCAGACAAATGAAATGAAACTATACTGACAGGTGAGGGAGGGAAGGGAGACTTCATGGTGTGAAGACGAGGCCATATATAAAGTTTAAGTTGATCATCTTTAAATTCTCACTCGGGTTCTGGTTACTTAGTTATTCAACAGTATTTATAACCCACTGTGTGCTGCTCTAATTGGAACCTCTAAAGTCTAAACAGTCTTTAAAAAATTATTTCCCTAGATGTGGAATATAAGAGAATATTTTCACCAATTGTCTGTAATATCAAGAACTGAGTTTCCAATAGTTTGAAATAGTTAAAGATTACATAATATATCCTCAGACTTATCCAAGTGCAACATACGAAAGTTTTGTGTGTGTGTGTGTGTGTGTGTGTGTGTGTGTGTGTGTGTGTGCGTGCGTGCGTACGTGCCTGCCTGCCTGCCTGCTTGCCTGCCTGTCTGTCTGTCTGTCTGTATGTCTGTCTGTCTGTCTGACTATCTATTTAAATACATCCATGTGGCATCAGGGTACCAAAATTGGAAATGACTTGAAGTCCATAAATGCTGGTGAGTATGCAGAGGTGGCTAATATTTAGCTACAGTATTTGTACTTCACGAGTGAGAGGAGGGGTCGGAGAAGAGACGCTGGCTGCTGGTGCTAGTACACATCATCCTTGCAAAGAATTAATGAAGCAGCTACATAATCTGATGATAAGAAAGGACCAACGAAGTTCTAAAGCAAAGGGTATAATTGAAGTTATCAATCTGCATTTGACGGGACCATTGAATAATAAATAAATGATTCTGTGGATGGGACCAGAGATAACTGAATTTTGTTGAAGATATAAAATGGCAGAAAATGCAAGTGAGCACCGCAACCCTTCTAACAGGGGAGATCACTTTAAAATTTTTAGTTAGCTAAGATGGCTGCTACCGCAAGTCTAACCATCAATTTCCGCGACGGATCTTCTCAAACAATATCGCAGCCTACTGCTCAAGGCAACGCCAATGTAGATTATGAACAGTTAACGAAATCCCTTAATTATTTGCAAGAACAGAGCAATACCATTCTTACCAAGCTTGTGGAAGAGGAGAAAAAACAAAGCATTGGCGGCAGCTCCAACACCACAAAAAGTACGGCTAAAGAAAACTCCATCACCGGTATGTACATATTGTAAATAGGAAACTCTCTTACTCGGAGAGCGAGGCATAAGAAAATTTTCAGAGAAAGATACCCTCGTCTAACAAATGTTTCAATCCTTTAACTGTCTGACACTCTAACTAAAGGGGTTGGGCTACACCTGGGTCATGACTCCTAGCCTAAGTGTCCATTGTTTGGTTGATTTTTTTTGCCCCACCTCGGGAGGGATTTAAACCCGTAACTTCCACATCCTTAATCCCTTGCTTCATATCATCTCTCCCACCATAAAGCCATAGTGGAAGTTGCATTTTAGGTATTCAAACTTACTGTGCAACATTCCATTGTTCACTACGCTTGTCTATATTATCCATGCTGAGCTCTTTTCCGCATACTCTGATCCTTCAGAGTACATGATCGCGCCCATCTTCATATTCCAAGCAGCTTGAGGAGGCCGTAGACTGAGATGCTTACCATACCCTGTGCCCCTACTTCCACAGCCATTTCTCTAGCCATTATTCCTGCTCTTTTTAGTTCGAGAACAAGGTCACTGTACTTGGCAGTTTTGCATGCATGTTGCTCGTCCATCTTGGACTCAAACGGCAATGCATCATGCTTCTCGTGGTTTCCTGTTCGCAAAGATATGCTTTTGTTCTGCTTTTAAATGCACAAAGAAGGTGCAGTGTCAGATGTCTGCGAGTTTGGTTTCTAATGCCTACCACAAAACTTTTCACCAATGTTCTAGATTCAGATGTGGCTCAAACTCAAGGTGATGAATTGATTCTGTCAGTAGGTGAAAGCCACAATTATTGCAATTAGGCTTGTGGTCCAAATTTAAGAAATCAATAGCCATGACAGATGTAATAATAAAATCATATCAAAATTTCTGAGATATTAAAAAAGAATAGTGTGGCATCAGTGTAAACTTGATGTCGTTGTTGTGTTTGCTTACCTTGTATCCTCATACTATATAGATAACTGTTTATTATTGCCGTCTTATTGCTTGATGGATCAGTACAGAACAATGCATATGAATAATATTATTTCTATTATTAAGAATAATCGTTTATCCAACATGTTTATAACCCCATGGCTGGCATGTTTGTAAGGAGATAATTGTGGTTAAGGATCACTTTTGGAAATGGTCAAACAGGTTCAGAAGATATGGTTCTCCGTTGGCGGTAATCCAAAAGTGCCACCAAAATGAAAGAACATGTTTTATTGTTAACAAACTAACTGTGCTAAATCAAAATATCATATAATAATGGCTAAAATGCAGGAGAATATTGTGTAGATGATTAAATCAACGTGCCTAAATGTATGATTCGCTAACAGCCAAACTCAAAATTGTGGGGCAGATTGAATGCCTCATGGAGCAATAATCTACAACAAAACCTCAATATAATGTATAAATCAGTGTGTGTGCAATTTATAGCTAATAATGTTATAAACATTGTAACAAGGTTCACCACTTTTAACCAATAAGTGCACAAAAATGGAACCAATTTTAGAGTTATTTATATGCTGAATGACAAATAAATTTGGAGAATGCTCATTAAAGGTGCTTGTTATGTCTGTCCTGGTCTGCAATCATGGTTCTCTCTGGCCATCACCAGTTCCATCAAGCTAAGTACGAAATTAGCTGATCGGCACATTCAAGTGGCACTAAGCCACATGTTATGTGATCACATCTCATTGCTAGTCAGCTTATAATAATATGCTAATAAAGATCAATTTCTTGAGGGAGCTTAGCAGGACTATTCAAAGTTATAGAGTATAGTGTGGTTAAATATTGTAAGTATACCTTGTATCAAGGTTTATTTTACAAGTAAAGAAAAGAAAATTTGGTGCATGAGGAAGGTATACATAAGAATGGGGTAAAGTAGTACATGTAACAAGATATGTAATGTTGAGGTCTTACTATCACTGCATGTGACATGCCTAAAAGAGAGGCAAGTGATTGTAGAACTGCTTATTGCTTGAGTGATGTGGAAGTACAGGCACACAGCACACTCATGCCTCTTAACTAGGCATATGAGTAATTAGTGTAGAAGTGTTGTTTTTTTTTTTCAAGAGGGCCTAATTTTCACTGTAAATCTGAATATTCAGGAGAATCTCACTTTCACAAGCCCCACATGATTGTTTTCTCACGTGTGCATGAGTGCCTATGATAAGAGTACTCGGAATCCTGAGTGATGTCAAAGACTTTGAAGTAACTTCATATTTCAGGTTTAATGTATCTGATGGAGCACATATTGTCTTACTAGACATTTTTATCTGTATAATTCATCTTTAACTTCCAATCTTTTGCTCCCTTTTATTCCTCAGGGAATCATAATGCAGATGATGATGATGAGGAAGAAGAGGATGATGATGATGATGATGAGGATGATGATGATGGCAACAAAAGTGACAAAACAGATCAACCCCCCAAAAAGAAACAGAAAACATGACACCTGGAGAAAATCCATCTACCCTTTCATTTTGTCATTCTTCCTTGCACCATCATTCACTATAAAACAGACAGGTGTTTTGTGAACCACTTATAGATCTTTTATATGTGCTCCTGATTTAAGAGGATGCAGTATTCTTTCCATGTTGGCATTACTGTGTAAGATTGAATACAAGGATATGACTGATGTGGGAGAAATAAGAATGTGAATGAATGGATACAAGATGCCCCTTTTCACACAAATGCACCACATATTTTATTAATAAACCCTGTTTAACAGTTGATGTATCTTCCAAAGTTTAGTGTGTTGGAAATGAGTTATTTTCATGCTTCACTGCTCATGAGCTGAGGAACACATTACACTCAAACATGTTTATTACAGAAAATATTATTAAGAACCTAGTGTTATTGAGAACCATTTTGTAAGTCCAGATGCATATTTTCTTGCATTATGCCTATTAAGAAATGCACTTAGGGTTAGTCCTTGAAACAACCGTGCTGCATGCATTTCAGAGTTCCCTGTTGTCCCATTTTCTCACATCAAACCATGGTTGCCACAGACTTGCAATAATCTAGAAAATTCATGGAAATTGCTATTGGAGTTTCCAGATGTGGATCAGATCTGGAGTCAGCAAAATATGCCCAGTCTCATGGGGAAAAAAAAAGGAAAATTTTAGGTTTTGAGGTTCATAATTTTGCCTGATCTCATGTGTCGACCGGAGTGAAAACTTATCGCACTGCAGGTAAATTTCCTACAACAATATGTTGTAATAAGATTATTTCAATGTCATTATCATGGAAAATATGTCACACCACCTGAAGATATGAAAAAATCATAGACAATATTTTTGGTCAAGGTCTGAGGCAACTACGTAACTATAGTCTCTCTTTCTTTTACTTGTAGATCAGCCCCCTTATAGACAACCATTGCCCCTACTTTGCTTCAAGGCTGAGGAAATACTTTCTAACCAATTGCAGCACATCATAACTCCTTTGTGCCATCCAGGCAATGCTGCAAAACTCTTGTCCATGAGTTCAATACATCTCCTGCCACATTTTCTTATGGATAGTGAAAAAAATTTAGCACGACTTATGAAGTTTATAATAAGCATGTTCAAGTGTATACTGAAATACCAAATACCAAGGCTGGGAACAAAATGCTTTTTTCATTTCAACTGAAGTCTGTTCATGCGCTTTATACAATGTCACGTGCCATCCTTTATCCATCACTTCAACAATGTATAAGAAATCTTTACAAAACAAAGTCATATAAATGACATGTTTATTTTAGATGTTTTCCAGTATAATATAGCATAAAATATTGCTATCACTTTAACAATATATGAGCTATCTTCAAAATATTCTCAACAAAACCAAACACAGCAGCAAATACAAAATACACTCCTTATCCTGAGGAACTGCATCGTCCAACATTCAGTACATTGCATACATACAGACAGACAAATCATCTAAATCAACAGAGGCTTTGTAAAAGTAACTCTCAATGAGGCATGATTTTACTATCCTCTGGTGGTTTGGAAGATTCAGATTTATAAGATTTCACAGCAGTTTCTACAGTCTACAGCCTACAATACTACAAAAAAGGCCTTTGCCTGCATGCCTTGAATATTATTAAAATGAATATGATTTACAGGCAATAAAGAGTATATTATGCATCTAAATTAGAAATATATTCAGTGGTATTGTAGATGATAAAAGAGTAAAGAAAACTAAAAATTGCTGCACCACAACATTTATGTATAATGATTCTTAAAGTACATGAAGCAATTTAAAGCGGAATGAAGAAGGATGACTGTGTTAACATATATTATCATAACTTCATTTTCACTGTTCTATCATCAATAAATACAATCTTGTAGTAGGTTGTTATGTTAAACTGTATTAGTTTTATCTTTATACTTGATGCTCACATCACAATTTTGTGCCAAAACCTCATTAGTCCGTGTCCATTTTAAATCCCCTTGTGGAAAGTCTCTCATATAATACAACTTCCTAAGTCCTTATCAAAAGTAACGGAGTTGTGCTCTGGCTGCAAGACATATAGGCACCTTCCATATTTCACAGTAATTGTTCATGAAAGCATGGTTATTACTTGTGTTTCAGCTGTTGTTGGTCAATGGGAATACAGTAATACAATCCTAGTGTGCTGCTACAGCCTAGCTTGGTCTCTTCTTGATCTGAACCTGGCCTTAGTCTAGCTCAGTTGATGGGCATCATGGTGCCTGAAATATTCTTGACCCTCTCAAAATAAAAGTTCCTAAAACTAAGACATAGTGTGGTTGTTAAGAAACAAGATAGGTTCTCCTACATCTAAGTTCTCAGCTCACTCATACAGTACCTGATCAAATTATGAGTGTAATATGACGTCATTCTAACAAACATTGTGTATAACACAGTGGCAGCTGGTCATGAAATGAAAGTTATACATCAGAATATCATATCAAAAATGGGAAAAGAAGCTACAAATTTTCCGTTGAAGTCCAAGCGTATTTCGGGTTTTTTTTTCCAGTCTCTTTCAAGTAGCACTTACAGTCGCAATAGCATACCTAGGCTAATGAAATCACAGCCAATCCCAATAAAAAGCATGCACATAAAGTATATTATTTACAGTAAACCAAGTTATGTTAATGAAATGAGTTTAAATAAAGCAACTGTGAAAGTTTAAGACAGAAGCCGTAAAGCTGTGGAGTGTATGTAATAAGGCTTGAACTAATAAATACCAGTGTGCCATTGCTGCCAACAGGGCTAATAAAATTTGTTTCTCATTAAACATTAAAAAATTCAGGAAAAGACATGGTGAAATATTTTCAAACTTTCTGCATCACACTATGCTGTCCCTGATTGGGCCACTGATCAAGACACCATACACTTACCTTGCACAGCACACTATTTTACATTACTCGTTGCAGCACCATCTTGAGTTAGCAATTTACTTGAATCTTAACAAAAACCCCAAAACATTGCATTCGTAAGAAATATTACTTGGGAATAAGAACAGTGTGGATGAAACAGAGGAAGACAAATCAATTGATGTGAAAAGTGTTGCACAGAGTGGCAATTGGTCGCCCTGAGGGTGTGATGTTATTATTTAGCATACATCAGAAAGTAGGCACAATGCTAGGATTAACTTGGCTTAAATGGTATCTGACTATGTGGCAAGAAATACAAATACACTGAACTGAGCTTTGTGCACTATTGTTGCAACACTTCCTGATTTTTTTTTTAATTCATAGTGGGTTCATCTTAATGCAGTCAGGTGTGTAACACTATACTAATTTTTGGTTGAAACAGGTATTCAAGAAAATTTGCTTGGGTTGAGCTAATTTATGATATATAAAATTCACAAAACTGTCAACGGTCATGAAATATGTCACATAAAACAATTGACAATATTGGCTGCAGAGGATTGTTTATAATATAAACCACAAGAAACAGCTGCAGCACACTAAAAGAAATTATGTGATATAAACTACAAATTAATGGTGCTATGTAACCACAAGAAACAGCTGCAGCACACTAAAAGAAATTATGTGATATAAACTACAAATTAATGGTGCTATGTAAAAAAAACCTGAGTTAGTTTGTGCAAGACAGAATTTTTGTTATCCCACATATGATGCACATTCAATGTTAGTGACAATTTTCACTGATCTGTGGATTCATGTTTGATGTTAGTGAAACGGAAAAGGTGTAAAAGCAATATCTGGACATTGCTTTCTGACATAACTGTGAATCATATATGGTACATTACCAACCACCCATGAATGTAATACCTTGTATAAATGTGTTTTTTTATTTCTCTCACCTACACGGCTAATGGAAATACTGCTATAGTTCATAAATTGGTACTTAAAGCA
>JAWQUT010000031.1:571482-601180 GCA_033807755.1 Ellobium chinense
TGAGTGATTTGCCCTTCTAATAGGTGTCACAAACCTATTGGCCTGCCGAGAGGAATTTCAGAAAGTCCGCGATAGTGGTTACTTCCCTTGATTTTGCACTGGAACATCTAAACCGAAATAGCGCTAAGACGAAATCATATACGCGGGCCCAGTGATTACGGTTTAAGCGTGTTCGACTGTATCAAAATGCATGGGACATCCTAAATTGTCTCACATTAGTATATTTCATAATGTCCATTCAACTAATGTGGACTAGAACATGTTTCGGAAAAGTGGTGCTTTCATATAAAGCCTTATCATTAAAAGCAAGATCTAGAGTAAATCAAAACATAACTTACAGGATAAATACCATGAAACAACAAATGCCCCTCAAAACATTTGTCTCACTATACTGATTCTGAATGTACTAATTAAACTTTCAGATGGTAACAGTGACACTTACTGCATTCCCTCTAGAGTGCAAATTTTGAACAATGCCACAAGTCTCGTGTAGAACAAGTATGAAATCTAAAAAAATCGGAAGAACTAGGCTGACAACACGTTAAGTGGGCACACCCATTTGATGGGACATAGAGTATTAATATGCCACTCAGAATACACCCATAGTACTCCTTATAATTTCTCTGATTACATGAAGTTATGGCGATGACTAATTATATTTGTGACACTAAACTGAGTCAAATCAGAGTAGAAAGTGTATTACAGGTAAACTTCTTACAGATTCATAGACTTTAAACTGACCTCAGCATCTACCAGAGCCGGTTCTATGCCAAACATAGGTCTCATTGGCATAGCAGGGCGGATCTCTGCTCCTGTTTCTGAAGGACGAGGGCTGATGCAGATGCCACCAGTTTCTGATGAAGAATTTGTAAGTGTAATTTGCATGTATAGCTTTCATGCAAGAAGTTGAAGTTACAGAAAAATTGCAAAGGGACAGGTAGCTCACAAATATGAGAAAATGAGAGAAATGTTATGAAATGTTGAGAAATGTTGCAAAATACCTATGCAAAATTGAAAAATGAAAGCACAACCTAACCTAGCCACTTCATATAAAACGATCGCGTTGAAACCGTTTGTTTTCTGAAAATGATTTCTTTCAACTTCAGTGGTGATGTTATGAGAACAGCAATCATAAATTACATGTTGTAAAGATGCCCCCTCTTTACCCTCCATATTCTTCTACTTAATGCAGTCAAACAGTACAAGGCACACATATAAATTCAACCAACTTTGTTCGATGAAACACACGGCGATGTTTTTATTTTGAAAATGATCTGGAATTGACAAGTAATTACAACTTTTCCTTACATACCTGTTTGCCACCAGGTATCCACAATGTCACAGCGCCCCTCGCCTACCACATTGTAGTACCACTCCCAGGCTTCATGGTTCAAAGGTTCACCCACTGGAGATAAAGAACACATAGATACACAAAATGGATTCCAGAGTTTGGTGACACTGGGTACTCTTATAATGTCAGACCTGTTTATGATATACAACACACAGAATTAGATCCTTGTGACCATAAGAGACAAACCACCATCACACACATCATAGGGGAAGTGTTTTACTCATGAATCAAATGAAAGACACTCCTTGTTGGGCAAGCAGCCATAATAAACATGCAGTCCTGAAACCAGACTGATTATTTAGCTGGTCATTAGGACTGTATCCTAACATTGTATTCCCTCCCTAGTCAGTTCCCTTTCCTCTCTGCATATTCCACAAACAGTGAATGACTGTGAAATCAGTGGCAAACATGCAAAAAAGACACAAATACCTACCACATCCAAGAACACGAAGAGATGACGTGTCATATTTCTTGACCCATTCTTCGCCAGCTTTCAGAAGCATTCTCAGGGAAGTTGGGGCAAGATATATGTGGTTCAGCTTCAGTCGCTCCACCATCTCCCAGTAACGACCTGTGTTAGGTGATAAGAACAGATGTAATTACATACTGCACCAACAGACGAGCATGCTTTGACAGTGCCTTATAGCAGGACAAGCATCTGAAGCAAGTCCAGTACAATGTGTAAAAGACAGTGTTGAGAAGTAAAGATATCTATATCCACACTTGTCACTTTGCAGTCCATTCACAAACACAATGCCATATTCCAAATCCCAATCAAAATCTTACTGTGTATCTGACTTTCACACATCAAGCTCTCAAGAGTTGGTTTTCTCTTAAGTTCTGAGAACAGTCTCAGCTACTCAGTCACTGTGACTAAGTGATGGCATGACTGTCTCTAAAGTCTTCCCTTTTCCCTCACCCAAGTTATAAACTTAAAGCTGCGCCATCCAAGCATTACCGTCGCAAGGCAAGCCTTGCTTAAAAATGGCCCAGACACTACCTCAAATGAGATGGATTTGCTTCCATATTTCAAATGCTAGATGTTTTTATTTATTTTACTGTAACATTCAGAGGGACAATAAGCTAATGATTACAAAGTTCTATGCATTATGAAATGCTTCACTCAGGGAATTCTGAAAAATAGCACTCTCCGATGTGAACCCTGCAACTGAATTCAAAATAGTGAAGTATCCCAGGCAGGTGTTTAATATTTTGTCTACTTGGGGACAGGTGGCACATTTTATGCATCTGAACTGCATCCTTTTCTTAGCACATGATTTTCTTTCCCTCCCTTTCATGTCTCTTCATCCACATTTGTGCCCTCTCCATCATCTTCCATTCATTTTCTCTATTGTGACAATGCTCCTGTATTTCACAGTTGGGGATGTGGGACTACCTTCATATCTGTTTATTTCTATGGTTACCACGGTCTCACTGCAAGCAAGAAACTTTTCTTTCCAAACTTAAAATAGTAACTGTTATCCTTTCTAACTCTTTGAGACATGCAATTATCTCCTATGGCAATCACTGATGAAATGGACAACAGTATATTTAAATATAAACATGCACATACTATCACTATCAGCATGATTGAAGTATGATAAGTTCAAAGTTCACACTGAAGTGCTTATGTTATTATGTACATTCATCTTGCATGACTTGTCTAAATATGTCATCAACTGATAAATCTTCACACAGCCTCATAACAGGGCTGGCAAGGGTTTGAATAATAAACATGAAAAGTGTAACTGTGGTGTGAATACTATGCTTCCCTATAATATTGGGACTCTTCTCATACCAAAGACTTCTCAATTCTGATCCTAAGAATGCAGTATCCCATTAATTTAGGGGATGGGAACCTATTAAAACTTAAAACTTGGTGGTGGGGGATAGGACAGATCCTGTCCTGACTGTACCCATAGAACTCAGGCAATTCAGCATTTCGCTGTTTCAACTTTATGGATCATCCCTGTCAAATAATACTTTACTATATATAGCTACAGAGGAATGTTTACATGGTGCCCTTATCACTGTAACAAATACCAAATCTGGTAACTCAATATATTCTGATACTCCACAACAGAAAATATGTATGCAAAATATTTTACCAGCTGGAGTAATTTAGGCAGAGTTATAAAGAGGCCATTTCTAGAGTTTTTCATTAAAAGAATGTATATCCACATGAAGATAGTGGATATACAGCTCAAATTATAAGACTCCAATTGAAAAAAAAAAAAAAAGATGAACCAGCATCAGTAATGACAGGTGGTGTTTTATATGTCATTATCCATTAGTAATGCACTGCCTTGTACAGACAGCATAAAGCCTGAAAAAAAGCAACAATGCAAAATCAGATTTTTGGACACCACCAAATATAGTGGTGTTGAATACAACATTTCTCACATTCACAGTACATAGGCTGGACAGGGCATCATAGACAAGATGTAACTAAATGACCCTGGAGTACTTTATTTCCTTTCCTTATTTGTCTATCTAATAAAACTCATTCACATTTATCCCAGACACCACCAAGAGTGTCTAAGGATCAGTATTTGTATGGCAGATTTACTGCACTACTGATAGCAGCTGATAACATTGTGCACCAAAGTTCAAACTGATAAGGTGTTGTGTCAAGCTATACGTCCAGGAACACTCGTGGCAATGGAAAACAAATGTTTGTTTTATTGCTTGTGATCCATAAAAATTACTCTATTTCTAAAAAATGCCTATTTCAACACACATTAATTTTCGTTTCCTAAAATGAAGCTTAAAAACAGTTCTCTTCCTTTGCTGATCTACAATTTTTGCTTTCACAAGCTATCCAACCAAATGCTTATTGCATCATATGCCCTGTTTCTTCATTAATCTGTGCTCAGTCTGGTAACTAAACTGGTTTCTGCTATGGCACCTTTGCCAACCTATGCGGTATGGGAGTTACTTATTAATGCCCGATGGATTTGAATTTGACACCTACACTTTGCAATTATTGTAGCATTCATCAAGTAAGGATCTGCCTGATCTACGCAGCAGCAGCAAGTAGGAAAAAGAAAACAGACAAAATTTTCCATCCCAGTCGTTTTCAGGATATATGTTGTGAGGGTGGCAGAATGCAACCTGTTAAATCTTTAAAAAGTACTTAGCCCTAAGTCAGAACAATTTCATGGCATTTTGGTATCTGCAGAGTTTTTACAAAGTAGCGAGCAAGCATTCCATATTAATACAACAGAATATCAGACCTTGAACTTACTGTATACAGAAAACCCACATACTCCTTATAATGCTGTGGTTCCTAGTACCTTATTTTCTTTATCAAGCCTCATCCACTCAGTTATAAGCTGGTCTACTATAACTAAGTCACTTTTCAACAGAGCATTAACCCTTTCAGACACTCGTGGATCCTTTTATGGGAAGCAAAAATAAGGAAGCAAAACTTTGTAACTCACCTAGAAGGCTTCACGTATTCGTAACATACCTATTTCATATTGTTAACAAATGATGTCAAATGGGAACACACATTTGTGGTAAGAAAAGGGCCCAAACTCTCATATCGACTTACTTGACATCATTTCCCAAGGCCTATTCTGAGTACTTTTGTGCAGCACACTTTTAAAAGGTGTGTGGGTAAAATCTAATGTCCTATGTTGTACCTCAAAGTAACATGTCAGGTGACAGTAAGCTAATAACAAATGCCTGAGAGGTTAAACCTACTTTTGCTGGGTCTTGCTCTGGATTGGTGAATCTGCCCATCAGATCTGGTTTACAAAGGGTTAAGCAACTCTAAAAGAATACATCTACATATTTGCAGGGATTCCAAACTCTTACCTGGGTCTGGATATAAAGGTGTACTTTCAAAGAGAAGTGAGGTAGCACCATTGGAGAGTGGTCCATAAAGAGCATAAGAGTGGCCTGTGATCCAGCCTATATCAGCCACACAGCCAAACCGCTCCCCAATTTTGTAGTCGAAAGCATGCTGAGGAGAAAAAGACATGGTTTTTGTACTGCAAGAGTATTCACTAACTTTGGAATGTTAAAAAGGCAAGCCAAGTGGAATATACCAGAAGTATACTTTACAATTTATTAATTATTAAGAAGAAGTGAGTTGATAATTATATATATGAAACTTGCCTCCGTAGCTGTTAGCTTTAACTTGAAAATAAGCATCAGTATATCATATTAAAAGAAAATGGTGTTAAGTGAAAAGCACTGTACCTTGAAGGTGACATTTGCATAGAGAAGATAGCCTGCTGTAGAATGAGTGATTCCTTTTGGAGAGCCGGTGCTGCCTGATGTATACAGCATAAAAAGAGTGTCCTCGCTCTGTCTCTCTGTAACTGGGCAGTCCGTTGACTCATAGATGCGTGCCTGGGGTGAATAGTTTATACATCAGTGACATACTGCTCTCGTGGGACCAAACCCAATGGTCTGTATAATAAGCATTAGCTCAAGGTGTTTCACATCAGTGATGATGTAGTGTGTGATGATTATGAGGATGATGATGTTGATAATGATAATGATGATGATCCTGACAGTAAAGGTGATGATGTCACAGGGCTCCTCAAACAAATTTGTTCTATTATGCAGATTTCTATTTTGTAACAAACTTCATGGATATTGGAACTGGCTTGGGAAAGATGTTTAATATGTGAGTTTACATTTGAACGTTGTTAACAGTATTGTTAGCTTTTAGGTCTCCTTCTATTGTATATACATCTTTTCATATCAAACCCATAATATTCTTAAAGAAGAGGACAGTAGGGCTGTAACTTCAGGACTTTTAACTAATTTTCAAAATATTGTGTTTGCATTATTATAGCCCCTTTTCATTCACTCCCATAATTAAAATTCATTCAATCACTAATAAACACCATGCTTACTTTGCTCAATTGCCTCAGTTTATGATCATTTTCATCTTTCAAGTCAAAATATCCTGATTTTGCAAGCAGAGCTCTTCACATACTGATGATAATGATAGAGCAGGGATAGATAAATAGAGAGAGAGAGAGAGTGAGAAAGACAGAGAGGAGAGGGAGACAGAGAGAGAGAGAGAGAGAGAGAGAGAGAGAGAGAGAGAGAGAGAGAGAAACCTATGAAGAAACAGAGGATGTAATTTTAGCAAGTGCCATACTACATGCACTATTCTATATATATAAATCTTTATAACAACTACTCTTAACAAATCAGTGTCTTAACTTCACTTGACACTGAAGACCATCTTTTACTTGTTTTAAGTATGATAACCAGCTATTTACCTCTGAACTTTTAAACTTTCTTTACTTTTTTTAAACTTCATCAGTCTCCCCTATAAGCAGTGTATAGGTGGGTAAGTTAAGTGTGTTTCTTAGAACAATAATATGCCTGACAAAGACCTTTTCGGGTAAAAACTTTGCTAATTTAAATCTGTTTTATATCAATCTCTAAAATAAAGTTTTACAACAGTTCTAAAGTTCTTAATTTAAAATTCTTATATGACATAGCAGATGAGGATGATGGCATCATACAAATGGACCCAGTTATGACACCACAACTTACTTTGTCCATGTCTATGTCCAGTTTGCCCATTGGTACTTTGGCCTCAGTTCTATAATAGACAAAAACACGTTTCACACAGGGACACTTGCTGACTGCTGCATCCACTGTTTTCTTAAGTTCAATCAATTTGCCGCCCCTGATGGTCTGGTTGGCTGTTATAACAGTTTCAGCCTGAGCTGGAAACACATGATTATCAAGATTACCTACATGGACAGCAACATGTTTAATTCAAAATATAACACACATGATAATACTGAATGCCAAAATTCTATAGGCACTTACAAAGTGCAGGGTATGCTCTAACATTTATTTGAATTTCCATTCTAGACCTATGTTTATAGGTTGCCTTATGTCAGATACTGTAACGACTAACAAATATAGTATTTAAATGTCAATCTTATGGCTATGCCAATTTAGATGAGCTGCCCAAAGAACTCCCAGTATAACTCTCTTGTGTTGTTCTATTACATTTTGCTATGTTTCCAAAATAGTGCCTGCTATGCCTGAAACTGAAATTTCTGTAGGTGGTGATTAAAAATTCAAATCCTTACCATCATTGATCCTGCCCGCCAAAGCATCAGCACTGAATCCTGCAAACACAACACTGTGAATAGCTCCAATGCGGGCACAAGCCAACATTGTGGCTACAGCAGTGGGAGATTTGGGCAAGTAGATGGCTACTCGATCTCCTGCTTTGACTCCACTGTTCCGCAGGAGATTTCCAATCTTGCCCACCATATCTGAAAGCTGCCTGCAAACAAAATGAGTGCGGAAACTGTAAAACAGCCCTGTCATGAACTATACATGTATGAAAATTGTCTGCATAAGGAGCTAGACTCTTAACCCTCGTGATGCGATGATAGTATATATATATACTATATATACCGTCCGCTTGCTACTGTTGAGTGCAGCACCTGTCAAAGCTCAACTAACCTCTACCTGCGGCGATCGTATTTATGCAGCCATGTATCCTGGCAACAGGTCATAACACTTCTCGCCATGCGGGTGGGAACACTTATACCCCTATTAAAACAGTAGGATGCTCCTATGCTTGTACTTGTGATGTAAAACAGCACTTCCGGTCACATACTAGAAAAAATTCGAAAGGGGATTCAAAACGAATGACTGATTTTCAAGAAAAGACATTCTTAACTAAGATGACTGGAACACTAATTTACAAATACTTTTTCTCATAATGAAGTTGCTAGCATGGACTTAACTCCTAACACACTATCAAAATTGTGTATGCTTGTTTACAGTCATTCTCAGTTTTACTGAAAACCAAACACACATCATTATGAGCAAGAAATGAAATGATGTGTTTGGATGCACTGTCTTGACTGTTACGCTAGCGTATTACGTTACTTTGCTGTGTTGTGAAACTGTTTTCCCCGACTGGAAGTAAGATGTTAAGACTGTTACGTGAGAAACAAAGGAATCGCTGATGATGGGTTGAGAAACTGGCTGTCTTTGTGCCAGCCTCCAAATGAGAATGTTATCTCCTTTGTTTACAATTCACGGTTTATCACACAGGCCAAATAGATGGCTAACATAGTACTACACACAGCTCTCTTGTCATCTCCTATCCCACTCCCCATAAACCAAAATCGAAATGAAAAGATTAGTGTGACAGCTGAGTGTTTGTGTGTGAGTAAAGTGCCCCCCCCCCNCCCCCCCCTTTCTCAACCCTCCTCCATGTGGACTTTTCTAGATTATATCAACCTTATTGTGTGTGTGTGTGTGTGTGTGTGTGTGCTTCGATCTACAAGGACTGCGTGAATGCATTTAAGCCTTTGCTAACACAAATAAACAAGTGCATATAATTATAAAAAAATATACTCCCATATGCTTTGTCCAATTCCCTACACAAAAAAATAGTGCTTTAAGTAGATATGTAGCCATTTTTCTAACAAAAACATGGATTTCTGCATGATTGCCAGTCCAATACAAAGCAAAGGCATTGTTTACATCAGTCAGCTGATGGGCCCGCAATGTGACCAGCAGCCTGTTGCATTAGTAAAGTAGGTCACATAGCTAGCGAGCTGCATAGTGTATGGTTGGCTAGTGCTACCAGTGTTAATGATGCAAAAAGGATCAATCTCACGCAGATGTCTGCACCCACCTGTAAGTGTATGTTTTGTGGGTTCCCGGCTCATCTCTCTCCCAAATCAGTGCAATTTCATCTCCACGGTCCTTGAGGTGGCGGTCAATACAGTTCACTAGCAATGACAAAATCATATTAGTCTAAATAATATGTACTTAGCAAGCTGCCTCACTAACAGTGTTACCAATCACAGCTGACAGGTAAATAAAATATCTTTGTTGCCTTCATTAATACCAGTAACTGATCCCTCACTACATGCTGCTGATAAGCATGAACAATTCAGGCTCCTACTTCTCTTTACCACCTGGTCACATAAAAATGTACTGATTAAACAAAGGTTGCAATACATAGCTTTGTGCATATATAATAATAATATGGCGACTGTGGTGGGAGGAGGGGGTACAAATTAATGCATAGAAGTTACTGAATTGTCTACCTGAAGCATTCAGAGATCCATCTTCGAACCATCTGAATTCACCAGTCTTGAGGTCATTCCTGCAGACTGAGGTGAAATCTTTGCTCCATGTCAGCCGAGAACGGGCGAGTCTTGACCAAAAGGTTTCAGGTTCCTGCAGACTGAACTTATACAGATCGTCATGAGTTTTGATGTGAGTCAGGTCTTTGAACTCCGGGAAGTCCGTAGTTGTGGAGATTCCAGCTTCAGTGTGCGATATAACATTAGAGGATGCACTAAGCAGTACTCTATTTTGCACATATTTGCCTGACTGAATTCTGTTTGGCAGGAAAAACTTCCCTTTTACGGTGGAAAACGCAGCCCGACTTGCCATGTTTTGGTCTGTGCTGCGTTCACACCATAACACACCCACAAATCTGTGTTATGACCTCTTGGCCAAGGTTGAGGTCACCAGTTCAGGATAAAAATGGGTCGGATTTTCCGTAAGCTCCAAGATCTAGACCTACTCTTTTTATTTTTTTATATATAATCATGGAGCTATAACCATGTATATAATAGTAAAATGGGTCTGTTACGCCTTAAAAATGGCTACCCTTCCAGCAGCGGCGTGCTTGTGGACTAGATAGCGTTATACATGTGAGTGCACAAAATGCTCTACTTTGTAAGCCTAAGTTGGTTTAGCCAATGATAGCCAATGCCTATCACACTAACACAGTGCTCTACATAAGTCAGAGGCGTAAGCTCAGCAATGAGTGGAGGGGGGAGAAGATGAACAGCTCCGCATACTGTGTCATGTATTCGAAAGCATCTTCCACCAGACATTCCGACGATCCTTAGACTTGCGTCACCTATGCCTGGCTATGTCATTCATAAATCAGAGACGTCATCAGCAGCCTCTCAAGCCATTTACAACCCCCCCCCCCCCCCCCCNTCCCCCCTTTCCGCCAAAAGCAAAATAAACATTTATTTTGTACACTATTTGTTTTGTTCCTACGTATACCATCGTTTTTGTTGTTGTTGTTGTTGATGATGATGGTGTTAGTTATTGGGGTTACTGTTTTGTTTCGGGATAGCCCATCATGCAGGCTTTCATCATGGTCCGCCTTTCGCAATATTACTTGGCAGACGGCTGAGGGGAAAAGTGAATATATTGACTGATAAGAAGAGTAAGAAGAAGGAAGGAGGGACACAATAGCCTTGCTTCGCTTGACAGAGTTAGGGATGCCTTCTACCACTACTATGTCTTGCTTTCCTACAGAACAGAGAGGTACCGGTATAGAGAGGTCTATGGGGACAGGCAGAACCATTGCACAAAATAGGAGAAGTAAGCAGGTTTCATTCAAAATAAAATGATACTTTAAGGACTTTTCGAGTTTCTTTTTTTTTTTTTTCAAGAAATGTAGACTCGAGAAACAGTGTTACTAATAGTGTTACTCAAGTCACGTATTTTGAAGATGGAATGGGGTGTCACTGGCTGCAACACCTGTCAGAAGTTTGCAACCCGGAACCAGAAAGAAAGTCTCTGCCCACATGACATCGGAACATATCCATGGCAGAAAGTAGGTTGTGACCTGTTCCAATTTGCCAACAATAACTACCTCGTCTCAGTGGATTACTACACGGGTTTTTTCGAAATTGACAAGCTGGGAGCAACAGCAACAGCACACTCAGTGATCAAAAAACTGAAATACCACTTTGCAAGATATGGGATTCCTCTCACCTTATTCAGTGACAATGGTCCCCAGTTTAGCTGCTTTGAGTTCAAAACCTTTGCAACCACCTATGCTTTTGAACACATAACATCCTCACCCCACCATAGCCAATCCAATGGCATGGCTGAAAATGCTGTCAAGCAAGCTAAAACCCTGCTACGAAAATGTAATGATTCAAAATCAGACCCCTTCTTGGCCCTATTGGAAACCCGGAACACTCCCGAACAACACACGGGAATCAGCCCCATCAATCGCTTCTTGGGACGTCATACTCGATCACTGCTGCCCATACAAACAGCGCGTTTGCAACGGTCCCCTGCCCTCAAAGGTCGTCAATCAGCACGACTACGGCAAAAACATTTTTATGATCGCAATGCCCGTGACCTCCGCCCTTTTCATCCTGGCGATCGAGTTCTGGTGCAGCCGACTGCACTCGGGGACAAACAGTGGAAGCAAGGCACCATCGCAAAGTCGCATGGTCGCCGCTCCTATGATATCAAAACCTCAAACGGTACCATCAGACGCAACCGCGTTCATTTACGCCTTGACCACAGTGCCCCTCCTGACTCCAACCAATCGGCACTGGACCTGGACGATACATATGACTATGTTCCATCCACCATCGTGCCTCCTCAGCCTGCACCAACACACCCGGCAGCACCGTCCGCTGTTGTACCATCCAGAATACCTGTACCATTACGTAACACCAGAAGTGGACGCATCATCCGACCTCCTGATCGATTCTCTCCAGACTGATTCGAACATTTCGTGAAGGCATAGACACTTTTGTTATTGTACTGTTCACTACCAGTTCTGTCTAAGTGTCTTTGCTATATGTCTGTTCTGTGTCATATTCTCTCGTTAAATACTTTAAGGATTTCTGTTATGATTGATGTCTTGTTATCTGGTTTCAGCGTCTCATGATAATGTGTCTTGAACTACTAGTAATAACATGTCAGTGTGGTAGGTTAGTTTACTTTCAAAAGAAGGGGGATGTAACTATGTCCACCTGTGTTGTCCCACTATATGTTGAGTTGCGTCCCTTGTATTATGTAACCAATCAAATCCTCAATTGTTCCTCTCGGGCTCTTGCGTAATGTCTACCTCCTGTTGTGTGCGTGCATTTCATCTCTGTCAATAAACTGTGTATGTTCAACGACTGGGCTTTCTCACGTGTGTTACATGGGGTTTGGCTTTTAAGAACTTGTTTACGTACGCGACAATCAAGCTTCCATTTAAAGAGCTTGTTATACAAATGTACAAACTCCAGGGACGAACCCTCAGTATGCCTCCCCTCACCCCCACGCGCAAAAAGTAATCCAGCCGCACTTTCTTTGCTAGAGCCTTTATCTTAGAACTTGTCGGAAACTAAACATGCTCAGAAATGCTACCAGATCCTCTAATCCTTGCATCAGTATTCAATGAGATGTTACCGCAAGATGAGATGGAGACATGAATATACATATATAGGCTACAATCGAAACCAGTCACATGAAACTGGCGCTACTCTGTAACACTGAAAGTACGTTAGAGTGCCTTTGATCAATGCTAGTGCCTTTGATCAATGTCACCTATACAGTATGCCAAAAAACATAAACTAATGTTGCGTCATACTGTAAATTCTAATCTATGGGAAAGATATAACAGATTCGCGGTTTTGCGAATGTCCACATTGCACCCGAGCATGGAAAACCAAAGACGTCATGCAAAAATCTTTGCAATACATCAGTTAGTTTCCGAGACATAAGCAGGAGACCGTGTGCATTAATTTTTGAATGAACTGTAGTTTTGACTTGAGTGTCCCACTTCGTGCGCACAGATTTCTCATTTTTGACCAAGAAGAGGCATGTGGGCACTAGTTCTAATTTCAACAACTGCGTTTACTGACTGCGTTGCCTGTGATGACTGTAAGTATTCATACCCCTCACTCTCGTATAATATGAACACCGGTAAAGAAACCCTCTACGAAATTAACAACGTTAAAAGTGTGTTACAGTGTATTCAGTTGTTGCTTTCCTTTTATTTTTGTCCCCAAATGATGACTGCCTCAGTCAAACCGTATATTATGGTCGTGGATCTTAATCTTAAATGTACAAAAACACGTGGAATAGTGGTAAATATATAAATGTATGTAAATATAAAGGAATTTCATCGGAATTTTCAATCTTAGTGGATTTTCATCAGTAAATACTGTACATGACAGTGGTTCTGAATTCATAGATCCGCCCATGACGTTAGGGAGGTGCCCATCTGGAGCATGTCGTTTATTCGACCGTGAAATCAGGAATAAGCATATCGCACTGGATAAACATGTAGACAAAGGCCATGAAAATTTTATAGGGGCAAAGGCGAGTGTTTCTGTTGGTTCTGCCTGCAAGAAAACAAAGACAGAATGAAAGACGGAGGGGACAAGGATGAAAACATGCAAAATATTTGTATAAAGCTCGAAGCAGTGCAGGAAAGAGAAGAAAACTGAGAAAGAGGCCTCTCAATCTTGGCTCAGTAACTTAAATGGCCTCTACTGACAAACACTTGAAAATGTTTGGGGAGAGTTGTAAGAAGGGACAGACAGCCAGGGGGAAAAGCATTCTAGCATTGTTTATAGAAATAGATGGCTCTGAAGGTGGTTTGCTTGCCAGCTTCATGACAAAAAAAAACGTATGTTCAGTTAGATTCTACACTGCACGTAGGGGATGTTTTCTTCTCTCTTGCAGAAAACCAGACGTGTATACAAAAAGACAAGCAAGTTAACTGAGAACGCAGCAAATCTACAAGTTTGTTACAGCCAACGTGGATGAGGAAACAGAGTCTTCTTTTCCGCATAAACCAGCGTTCTCCTCTCCGTATTATATGCTGCTGTAGTAGAATTCAGATAACAGTTTTCACCTAGTGGACTAAGCTTTTGAGAGAGAGTGTGCTACCAGGAAAGTGTGTTATCCAGAGAAAAAAAAAACAAAAAACAGGAATGTTGATGTGAATCAGAATGTGCTGAAGAGTAGATAGTATAAAGCTAAGACTGGTTTACCTTACACGAAGGGTGTAGTCTCCAAATACTACATATACAGGTAAAGTCAGTTGAGGTCAAAACCACTAACTCCACCAGTCTACATCCACGAAAGAGTTCCAAAGTCCTGGTAATGTTACTTTCTATATGCAGTGTACACCCAAAGAAAAGAAATATCACTCCAAAATTATATTTACCAAAAAGTTTCTTTATTCAGTTATGCAGTGCTGACTGGAGCCACCATTCAAAATGATTCACAATTGATCACAACAATCCCCAGTACTTTGGAGAGGTATAAATGTGCACAGGCATGTTTTCATCCAAGATTTCAAAATAAAACACCACTTCAGGGACTTTTCAAATTTCCCCTTTTTTTCAAGAAATGTAGACTAGAGAAAACTGCGAGATTGTGTACATGAATACACCTATATATTCATGGGCCTCTATAAAACTTTGACAGCTAACTGCATTAGTGCACTATAACTACACTATCAAAAGGCATTGCTGGTTTAGCAATTTACAAATATTTTCCTTTTTTTTTTATTATTTCTGACAATCAGCTGTATTGACACATAGTTCTAAAACCAATCACCTTGGTCACTGAAACATCCCAGGTTCCCTTTCCTACAGCGCTGCTACACAGTATTTGAACCATATATTTGCCTGATAGCTCTACATTCATCCTTTGAACTATTAAATCACCCATTTAGTTCCTTCCTTTTAAATTCCATAAAATCAACCCAGTAATGGGCATCCCTTTGATCTTAAATATGGCCTTATATCAAAAGAATTTGTCTGGCTTCCATGTTTGGTTTACCAGACTTCCACTGGAGCAGTACCTAACAATCCATAGTTACGTATCACATGTTCTGCATGTTTCATTTTCAACAACATCTGAAATCAAATTCAGTTTCTGAGAAAAAGCTGATGAGAATCTGTTCGCAATTGTCACTTGGAACTACAGCAGATGGCACGCATTGCATTTATGTAAACCATAGATACTCTATCACAAATGAAGAAGATAGGTGTGCTGAAAGTCTTTCACCTAGAACTATACACCATACATTTACAAGTAAACTATCATGAATTTTACCCTATACATAGGTGTTTCCTGCCATACTATGTAAACAAACATTTTGATAAGGATTAAAGTCAGCATTAAATCTTTCAGTTACACTTTTATTGAAATAAAATTTTCAGCAGATCATGCAATATAGATAATTTGGTAACAAAAAGCATAGAGATTAATGAATGTTACATAATATATTTGTGCATAATAGGTTGGCAATTTTCAAAATACACTGTACATACATGTACTGGAAACAACTCATAATGACCTTTAATATTATAATCATAACTTTGTCACTGAGAAAAACAGTGGTCTAAGTAATCCTTTTCTAGTTTTGAGAAAACGGAGTTGGAATGTAAATTACTTTTTGACTCTAAAATCTTTCCTTCTTGTTTTCGTTTCTGTAGAAAGTGATGGGAGTCACATTTTCTGCATAATTTATGAGCACACTAGTCACAGTCCGTACGGAATTATGGTATATTTTGGAGTCAGACCAGTATTGATCTATTTCTAATGAATGGATATAAACTGGCCCATTAGATTTACACTTAAAGGATTTGGACCATTATTGGATTTAATAATAGATTATGACCTTATGCTCACTGGTAACTTCAAAATGACCCAAAGTGAACTTCGATCCCTGTTATTCTCAATGGCTCAATTTACCTCTGTGGTGCTACAGTCAAACTGATGCACTCTAACTATCATCAATGTTTGACATAAGAGGTGTATGTATTTAACACAATCAGGCCACCTGGATATGCGAACGTTCACCAGTGTGCCTTAATAACAAAGTGGTCAATTTGCAAAATTACAGAACAAGGCAACAATACCGTGTAATCCAGGGGATTCACCAGGCACATTAGTGCCAGTGAAATGTAGCATTATAAAAGTTCACTATGCCATTTAATGAAAGTGTAAGAACATTTTGTCCAGGATTCCTGCAAAGTGACCATATAATCTGTCCATCATTTACAGTCCAACACTTCACTCTCTGAACATGGATCTCTCCTTTAAATTAAGTGGTGTCATTCTGTTATGCCTTAGTTGTTTTATGACGGTGATCACAAATATTTTACGTATGTCGTATAAATTCTTTGTATAAGATACTGTAGAAAGGTGATATGTACTGTATACTGTATTGTACCGGCTTTTGTTTTTTGCTAGGATCAAATTGTGGTTTTTGCAGTTTGAGAATAACTTGTGATATCACTTCCCACTACAAAAAAAAATATTTAAACATATTTTTAACTAAAGGGTTCTCTACTAAAGGAAAAGCAAATGAGATTATTTCAAATTACTACCCCTTACTATATGGGCATTATTGTTTTTAATAGTTTTCCTATCAGTATGCAGCACAGTTGTCAGTTTGGTGGACCACTCATGTCACTTTGGAATACACTAGACTTCTTCTCCTTTACACACATGAGAAAAACCATCATGTGAGGCTGGCAAACAAAACGTATATCCTCGTGAAAAGCCATATCTGACTTTATGTGAATATAAAATCCTCACAAGAGGGGAAAATAAAAGGAAGAAAGAAAAATACACTTTTACAGCGTATATGTGTTCTTTGGTCTCAACATGTCATTTGGACATCTGTATACTGACCAATAAGGCAAATGTTATATTTCCCTATAAACATTAACTATGCACCTGAAACTGTAATAAAGATTATCCACCCTAAAACATAGGTTAGGTTCCTGAAACTCAAATAATAACATAGCCACTCCAATAATGTTATTCAGGTTTTTGAAACCCAAATTACTGTATGCAACAGGACAACGTACATGTAAAAAACTGATCTCTCTGAAAACTACAAATAAACAATTTCCTCCAAAATATTTAGGTTTGTGAAACCTGTACTATGTATAAAATGCACCTGTACTATGTATAAAATGCCTATGTAGAATATTAGATTTCTGAAAATCTGGGTAATGAAGTACACTCCCACCTTTCTAAAGTAATTAAACCCCTTGTTTGATTATCTAAATTTCATGAAATCTGCAATATCAATTTGTCTTTTATTTGAGGTGAAGCAGACATTTGTTCTGACAAGCCTCTCTTTTTAAACATTATGAATGTGGCACCGCAGATCAACCAGGTTTAGTTCGACAGGGCAATCAGGTCTCAGAAGCAAAATACTGACAATAATATCTATAAGTCAGGCGGCTGATTCATGAGTGATCTTGTTTTTTCTTGTGCTTATACCAATAACAGAAGGTTTTGCAAAGCATGAAAATGCATGTAGCAACTCGCAGGAACAAGAAGATATATTGAATGGACACACTGGGCAGCAGCAGATCTAGGGATTCTCTACAGAAATGTCTCTCTCCTATTCATAAGAGATCATTTTGTCTTGCATTTTTCCCATTCGCACCAATGCCGAGATCATGCTCTTAAGCTTTCAAGAACCAAAACTTTGAAGAAATTTGTCTATCTATATGCTGATGGCAAATCAAGTGAATATGGTAGAAGAATGGCTTAAAAAATTAACCTCTTTTTTTTGGTCTGAAGAAAGAACAGTAAGCTTCTGTGTGCAGAATTTCACTAATGTTCTTTTTGAGAACATTACATTGGATATTTCACTCCCAATCAGCTTTTACATTTAACATAATGTATATGTTACATTACTCTGCTATCTTAAAAATGCTGCAATTTAAGTGGAGTTGACTGTTAGCATATTTTCTGCATTTTACGATTTACAAAAATAAAATCTTTAAAGACTTAGCAGATGCAAAATTCCACAATAATTACTGAATTTCCTCTGAAAATGAGTTTAGGTACCCACATGCCAAGTCTACACACTAAGATTATATATTGTACAGCCCTACATGTACTTATCAGGCCAATATGTGCTGTCTCTACCAGGGGGAAAAAAAAACAATGAAAAACCTAAACAAGTCACAATGACAAGAGCAAGGTCAAACTAAGACACACATAATCCTCCTTTAATCCCAACACTGATAGCAGTTTTAAGGTTTGTGACACCTATTAGAAGGGCAAATCACTCATAGTGTACAACCCAATTAATCCGCTAATCTATAAAATCCCCCTTTTTTGGGGCCCTGCCAGCCAGTGTTAGGGTGTAGAAATGTGTAAAATGACCTGTGATCTAAATAAAGCATCCAATTTTAAAGTTTCAGGTACAATTTGAGCCTTCTAGATAAAAAAATAAAATGTGTAGACCTATGTATTCGCACGCGGTCAAAACCAGCCAAATGAAAATTTGGGGACCAAATCAGAATTTGAGGTGATCTTTTTCAAAAGACATTTGTGAAAAATTTTGGGCGTTGACNCAGGCGCATTAGTGCCAGTGAAGTGTAGCATTATGACAGTTCACTATGCCATTTAATGAAAGTGTAAGAACATTTTGTCCAGGATTCCTGCAAAGTGACCATATAGTCTGTCCATCATTTACAGTCCAACACTTCACTCTCTGAACATGGATCTCTCCTTTAAATTAAGTGGTGTCATTCTGTTATGCCTTAGTTGTTTTTTGACGGTAATCACAAATATTTTACGTATGTCGTATAAATTCTTTGTATAAGATACTGTAGAAAGGTGGTATGTACTGTATACTGTATTGTACCGGCTTTCGTTTTTTGCTAGGATCAAATTGTGGTTTTTGCAATTTGAGAATAACTTGTGATATCACTTCCCACTACAAAAAAAATATTTAAACATATTTTTAATTAAAGGGCTCTCTACTAAAGGAAAAGCAAATGAGATTATTTAAAATTACTACCCCTTACTATATGGGCATTATTGTTTTTAATAGTTTTCCTATCAGTATGCAGCACAGTTGTCAGTTTGGTGGACCACTCATGTCACTTTGGAGATACACTAGACTTCTGCTCCTTTACACACATGAGAAAAACCATCATGTGAGGCTGGCAAACAAAAAGTATATATCCTCGTGAAAATCCATTTCTGACTTTATGTGAATATAAAATCCTCACAAGAGGAAAAAAAAAGGAAGAAAGAAAAATACACTTTTTAAAGCGTACATGTGTTCTTTGGTCTCAACATGTCATTTGGACATCTGTATACTGACCAATAAGGCAAATATTATATACACTTCTAAACACATATTATATAAGAATATTTCCCTATAAACATTAGCTTTGCACTTGAAACTGTAATAAAGATTATCCACCCTAAAACATTAGTTAGGTTCCTCAAACTCAAATAATAACATAGCCACTCAAATAATGTTATTCAGGTTTTTGAAACCCAAATTACTGTATGCAATAGGACAACATACATGTAAAAAAATGATCTCTCTGAAAACTACAAATAACCAATTTCCCCTAAAATATTTAGGTTTGTGAAACCTGTATTATGTATAAAATGACTATGTAGAATATTAGATTTCTGACAATCTGGGTAATGAAGTACACTCCCACCTTTCTAAAGTAATTAAACCCCCTGTTTGATTATCTTAATTTCATGAAATCTGCAATATCCATTTGTCTTTTTTTTTTGAGGTGAAGCAGACATTTGTTCTGACACTCCTCTCTTATTAAACATTATGAATGTGGCACCGCAGATCAACCAGGTTTAGTCCGATGGGGCAATCAGGTCTCAGAAGCAAAATACTGACAATAATACCTACAAGTCAGGCGGCTGATTCATGAGTGATTTATTTTTTTCTTGTGCTTATACAAATAACAGAAGGTTTTGCAAAGCATGAAAATGCATGTAGCAACTTGCAGGAACAAGAAGATATATTGAATGGACACACTGGGCAGCTGCAGTAGAAATGTCTCTCTCCTATTAATAAAAGATCATTCTGTCTTGCATTTTTCCCATTCGCACCAACGCCGAGATCATGCTCTTAAGCTTTCAAGAACCAAAACCAAGAAATTTGTCTATCTACATGCTGATGGCAAATCAAGTGAATATGGTAGAAGAATAGCTTAAAAAATTAACCTCTTTTTTTAAGTCTGAAGAAAGAACAGTAAGCTTCTGTGTGCAGAATTTCACTAATACGTTCTTTTTGAGAACATTACACTGGATATTTCACTCCCAATCAGCTTTTTACATTTAACATAATGTATATGTTACATTACTCTGCTATCTTAGAAATGCTGCAATTTAAGCGGAGTTGACTGTTACCATATTTTCTGCATTTTATGATTTACAAAAATAAAATCTTTAAAGACTTAGCATTTTTTTCCACAATAATCACTGGATTTCCTATGAAAATGCGTTTAGGTACCCACATGCCAAGTCTACACACTAAGATTATATTGTACAGCGCTACATGTACTTATCAGGCCAATATGTGTTGTCTCTACCAGGGGAAGAAAAAAAAAAACCTAAACAAGTCACAATGACAAAATGACAAGAGCAACGTCAAACTAAGACACACATAATCCTCCTTTAATCCCAACACTGATAGCAGTTTTCAAATTTCAAGTGGAGGTAACTCATCTAAAACATCTATGCAAAACAAGAAATGGAATTGCCCTTCCTTATAAGCTCAAGTTCACACAACAAACATACCAATGGTCACATATCTCTCATACAGTAACATTACACATGTACAACATACTGACAGTAATTTAGTTGTACCATATTCAAATCAGAGAATAAATTTTCTTGAGTCACAGAAGAAATGTCCTGAGATTTACTGAGAAAAAAGATAATTTTTGTGTCGCAATAGAATGTCCTCAGGCAAAGATGATCCTGAGTCACAACACTTTTACTGTGTTAGTTCAGCCCAATCTTGTTGTGGCTGCCCATATTACACTTGAACCTGAGGGTAACAGAACTTTACAGAGGTAGCTAATTTATTGCATTCTAGAAATATAAAAAAATAAATTGCAGTATCATTCTTGTCCTCTGACCTGCTTTCATGGGTAGCACCATTTTGTTAGCTTTTGGCAAACCGTAGGCTTGTGAACTAAAGGAAAATACCATTATATGTATTGCAGCCAGTCAAAATGAGATTTATGTTGCTAGATAAGGAACTGAGATATCAGGCTCCATAGGTGATCAGGACAATTCGAAACCAAATTTTGTTATTATTGCAGAAATTAAGAATTAATTAATTTCTAATACAAAAATATTGGTTTCATGGGTAAACGGTCAGTAACTGTAAGGAAATTGTATTTTTTGTCAGACAGATCAGATGACCTTTATTTGGGAATAATATTCTGCAATCAAGATTTTTTCAGAATTTTTTTCATTGCATCACTTCAAAGTACCATGTAATGTGCCAGAATTATGCTACATCAAAACTGAAAGTATGCACATTAAGCTTTCATATCATGCAAATAACTTTATTTTGGTTAAAAATTAAGACCCATTCTGATTGGCTGCAAGACGTATGTGTTAATAACATCATGAAATATTGGTCAACATGTTTAGAACAACATTTTTATGTTGGATGCCCCATCATGTGCTGCATCCATATCACTGCCATTAAGGTACGCGTGATTCTCATTATCACCATCACCTCTCATCATCATTGTCTTTACTTTTGACATCATCATCAACATGAGTGAGGAAAAACTTAGACCCATCATCTCTCTGTTCGTTATTGTCTTCCTCCTCTTCCTCATCTCCTGCATCTCGAGTCTCCTGCCTAGAAGGTGTCTGTCTCGAATCAATCTTGCTTGGAACCTGGGGCTGCTGGTTCTCCTTGTAAACCTGAGCAATGAACTCTTCTTCGTTGTTAATCTCCCCAAACATTTTCCGTGTCTCTTCAGACAATGGCCCTGCCCTCTCACTGGCAACCTCTAGACTTTCTAGATATTGCATTGTGTTCTGAAAATGAAAATGAAAATGATCAAAATGTTATCAGCCTTTGTTTTCAGGCAATCTTGCTGTCTCTAAGAAAAATCACCATAACAAGCAATATATTCCAGTGACAGAACACACTACCAACTTTCAATGAAAAAAATATACAAATTCATTTTCTTGCTAAAAACTGCCTCAAAATAATAAGTTTGCGCGCCCTCAAAGAAATGTTTCTCCATCTTCATGAAACACAGAAGTCTAATGTTCAAATGTCCAAAGATCAGAATTACTGTGCATATATAAAATTCACTGATCCAAAACAACTGTCAGCCCTGGAAGAAGCATTCATGAATGTGCGCCTGAAGTTCCTTGAACTAAATGAACAATGAACATTTTATAAGAAATCAAGAATGAGGATAGATGAAAAATAGAAATAATCATGCACAAACAGGAAACAAATGCTAGCCTTTTCTATAGTAATGTGCATTTTTACCTCAATATCAGACAGATAAGATTCAGTCTGACGATTCATCTGTTGCAGTTTTTCTCTCATTTCCTGGATTCTCTTCTGTTGAGAATATACAAGGAACAATTTATTTATGCTCAGTAATTGTGCAAGGATTAGCTGCAATTCAATAAAATTATCAAGAAGAGTAAGCATATATGTAAGATCTAAACTATTCTAACCTGCAAAAATATAAAATTTTGCATGATTGAGATCAACACGTAATATACTTTTCATCTGCCTTCAGCCATCCTCCAAACTACTTAAAAGAAGAGGATACATAATGAGCTGCAAAATTCATCTCTGTATCGAGTAAACCCAGACATATAAGACCACAGATTCACGCACTGACCAAATTTCTCACGCCTCCGGGCAAACAAAAACCATGTCTTTTAATACACTTGAGTCAGCTTATAGCCAAAATCCTTTTAAATGGAACTAGCTTAATTTTGAAACCCCCTGCAAATCCAAAAGCGATAAATCAGTTACATCATATTTGAGGATATTTCATTTAATGTGAAATATTTTAAAGCATCCTGGAAGTTTCATGATAAGTATGTTCAAATATATCCACAGGATTGTCAAACTGCTGGTTTTCAGCAATAATAGTTACCTTGGTGAACTTCTTGGTGGACTCTACTTTTCTCTGACCTTCTTCATCTAGAACAATCTTTTCACCAGTAACTGAAGAGACAGTGCAAAGAATCATAAACTTGTATGTGAGGTTGACAAAGAAAACCAAATTAAATACTACTTTAAGAATTACATCAAACAAGGTAAAATGTCAAACATGCTGGTCATTGCTAGTCCACTCAGAGGACAACAACATAATTTTCAGTACTATCAGAGCATAATCTGCAGTATGGATTATGCTACATCAGTACCTCAGTTTTATTCTAGGTCGTCAACACTACATCCTTCTTCCACTGACTGCTGCTTGTCACAACTACCGGTATTTTTTTTTGAAAATACATTCACACCCTATTATACCACTAAATTCTGGAACCCTGTTGGAGTTTGCATTATAACAAGATTGGTGTTATAAAGATGATTTTACAGACTAATGTAAATCTCTTGCCTTAAATCCCTAAAGTACCCATCACCTGATCTGGTCCTCCCTAATACCTGGCACTTTGTTTTATGCTTAAAGGAATTCTAAATCCATCTCACCAAGTATTTCAAGAGCCAAGCTAAAGTTACAGACTCAGCATTGAATAGAGAACGGTGTGACAGATGGGCTGGCGAAAATGAGATAGAGTGTTACTGTTGGTTAGGGGTTGGGTGTGAGGGTGGTGTTGATCATTCTGCACATGAAAAAAAAAAAATTACGGATGTAATCTCATACAATCACTCTTAAATACGGAGGCTTTGTCATTATTTTTTAAAAATTTGTTTTTAACTAATCAAATCTTCTTCTTATCACACACACCCATTTACTGATATCTTTATTTGATCTTGTTCTAGTTACCTGGGTCAATGCCATTTTCAATTAAGCAGCCATCTTGATCCATCCTGCAAAGAATGAGTGCATAATGTGATGAATATTAGGGGGAATACACCTCATCACACTTCTTACAAAAACCCTCTATATTAATTAACACTATTTTTTAAACATTTTGCAAGTCAAAAGATTCAAGAAGTTTATGAATGATTCAAAATTTGCCCACTATGAAACATTTTTGAGCATATCATATGTTTCACAATAAGCTGTTTGGAGTACAGATTCAAGTAATATAGCAAAGTAAACAACTTATACTGCTTACAATATAATTATTAATGAAACAATATGCTTGCATGCTTAAGATATGATTTCAGACTTTAATTCTGGAAAATTCTTTCAACAATAGTAGAAGGCATCACCAGTCCTGAGAATTAATGTGTGAGACTTGCCTTTGACAAAATATATGCAGTAATGAATGGAAAATAAGGCAACTCTATATTAGTTCTAAACTTCAAACAATTTTCATTTTCACTCAGGGTTACCACAGAATTTTAAAATCACAATTCAATGACTTTTCCATGATAATTTCCATTTGGTCCAACATTTTTTTCCATGATGATATAATATAATTAAAACATTCCATGATAACTTTTTTTGTGGTTTGAAATTCAAAGTTTACAAAGTTTTCATTCTGTTCAAAGCAGGGGAATGTCGTTTCAAGCAAAATTATGAACTACTCATCTAAAATTTCTGTGACACCTCGCCAATTTTGCTGACACCAGACACCTGACACTAATAATAATGATATATTTCATAATTCAGAGACATAATTGCTTACAATTTCTGTTCCAGTGTTTCTGTTTTCTTCTCTGCCTCTTCTTGAGCCTCTACAAAGAAAAAAAAGTACATCTGTGATTTTTCAGTTTCAAAGGCTTTCAAGCAGCTTTGGCTAAACTATGTATGAGTATTACAGATATTCATAAACCTTCCAGGACAAATTTGAAAACACTGGTTGAAATGATAACAGGATTCAACAATATGGCTAGCAAATATGAACATATTTTAGCATAATATGTATGAGGGAAGCCATACATATCAGCAGTTATTTGTATATATAAAAAGCATACATTTACAAATTTTCATAATTTTTTTGCCAGCCATCTCTTGAGAATCCCCATGAATCTGAAATCTAAAAGAATGATGTAAAGATATCTGTGAGCACAAATACATCAAACTCACATATTACTCAAACCCTTTTTCCTAAAGTACTTACCAGGTTCAAAAGTGGTAAATAATTTAATCAATCCCAAGGACATATGCGTGATAAAAAAGTTTAAAATGTCTCGTGAATTTTGTAATATGGATGTTTGAGTGTCATTTCAATTTCAAACTTGGACTAAATGTCCCATTTTTTAACCTTAAACTTTTCTTGCAATTCACTTGACCTAGCCTGATCAAACTCATTAATTTTTTCAAATCCTTCTGCACCACAATATTGTGGTCTGTGTTCTAAATAAATTCAACACTGACCTTTCATCATCTTCTCTCTTTCCTCAAGGAGTTCAGTCATGGTCACCAACTGCTCCTGTAAACATAGGGTACAAGAAAACTGTTTAAAAAATCTACAAATCTTCATTATGAAATACTTCTGGTACGGTGGAACCCATCTACAACTGAAATGATTGTAACAGGGCCCAGTTGTATCGAATATATTCTCAATCCCCATTTCCTCCACCTCTTCTCATTGTTAAAATAACTATCTATTTGCAACTGGACAGGATGAGTTAAAATCCAGCTGTTATGGTATCAATGCCTCTTTTTATTATAATTCTTTGTACGAATAAGATAGTTGACAGCCCATGCTTGGATGAGCTCACCATAATTAGTGTTTACAAGCTAACAACCAGCAGCTTCTCACACATATGGTACATCACCAATAGACGGTGATGGCATGGGGCATCACCATTGCAAAATCTGCACAAGCTTTCAGAATAAATATTTTCAGATTATCTCTTTGGTTCCCAAATCAGGAATGGCAGGACACGCTAATAAGTAAAGGTAAAATTCTGAAAGTCTTTATCATTCTATTATTACAGAATTTCAATGTATAGTTGTGACATTGACACTAAGAGTTCTCAAAGGGTTTAATGATTAACAATATTATTATTATGGCGGACTAAGAGCAGCTGTGGCAACATTACAGGCCATGGTTAAGATATGTATTCTAGTAAACAGCGATGTGTTAATCATTTTCCCTTACATAAAAAAAACAACATAAAATGCACCGAACATTTCAATCTCAAGGAGGGAGGAAATCATATTAATACTAGTAGGCTAGGCGTCTCCAATCTACACAATGCCAGACCCAGTGTCAGCCTTTTTATCACTTTGCCCTGAAGATTGCTACCGGTACTCTCTTGACTGTGACGCAACTGGATAAGTTTAATGCTAGCATCTTTCAGGTCATCATCAACATGAGGAAAAATTGACATTCAAGTTTAAAGGGATGGTTTTTCAGTAAGACCTCATTCAACATCCGCTTCACAAGGGATAAAAAGGCAAATACAGTCGACTCCGCTTAATCGCCCTTCCTCGGGATCACGGAAAAAGTGGGCGATTAAGCGGAGAGGTGATTAAGTGAAGGAGGTAATTTCAGTCATATTTTTGGTAAACAGGTTACATTTTTTTGATATCGTGGTTTGATATCGTGCACTGACGCCTTCTCGTTGCCAGATTCAGGACAGACTCGAGTTTGACGGTGTTGTAGCACACAAAATGTTTGATCCCCGCGGTCTCTCTCATTGGTCACCTCGCAGTAGCCCAGCAGACAATAACGAGTAGGATGGCACGGTCGGGATCGACCGTTCATCCACATGACACGTTCTCTGGTCTAGCCAAAATCCTCCAGACAGGCGCAATCAAGGCGTGGAGGGGAGGAGACTATACGGTTTTAGGCGCATTAGCATTATCAGACGGGCGACAGCAGTGATGCATAGCCTGGGACGAAGGGGGACAAGGGGAGGGGGGAGAAGGGGAGGAAAGGCTTATCACACCTATTTCGATGTGGCAGCTGTCACCCAGTCAACTGGTTTGCCATCCGTCGCACTGTTAAACCATCTGAGTACATATTTGTTTGTCAATAATGTAATCCTTCAACCGCTGATCCTTGAAATACGGGAGCTAAAGAGTGGTTGATTATCCGAAGTGAGAGGCGATTATCCATTGACTTTTGTATATAAAAAATTCGGTTCCCTGGGAATCGAGACGATTAAACAGAAAAGGCGATTAAGCGGAGTCGACTGTATTTAACAGCAAAAATATATTTATTTCCTTCCACAAAAATTACAACAGATTCTTCTCCTAATAAAAATTTGCAGAGAAAACCAATTCAACAACACTAATCTCATGTTCAAGAAATTTAAAAGTTATCCATAGCCTCCTATTTTGTCAAGAATACATGTAATACAGCTCAAATAGGCCCATTTGTCTCTTTTCTATCACCATCCTATAACAAATTTCCCTATTTACAGATGCTATATATTACCTCTACTTCCCTCAGGTGTTTCTCCATGTCCTCCTTTCTTCTCTTCTGCTCAGTTTGATTATAATATTTCATTTTCTGGCTTTGGCTCTCAATCTTTTCATCTGCCCAAGTTTCAGAACTGGTGGAGAAAAATCAAGAATCTAAACATACAGCACAAACCTTAACAATAATCACCTAATCTACAGTATAATTATATACAGACACAAAAATCAATTTTTATTTTAACATCATGCTTGCCTTGATTACCAATAGCAGCTTGACCTCACCAACTTACACCAACCTAAATGCAGCATCTCAGATGACACTTAGTCAATAACAGCAAAAGAATATTTCTATGCTGTATTTCAATCCTCTCAATACCTTACTTTAGCCATAGACAGACACACATTTTGTAGCTTAAGAATACCATTAGACCATTAAACTTAAAAACAAATCTCAGTGAATTTTCTATAATTTCTTTGACTCATACAATTTACAACATTAAGCTTCCCATTAGAACAGTTGTTGTCCATCATAATACAATGTACCATACTGTATACCATTATGAAGATGAAAAGTGGAGATGCAGAAAACTAGATTTATGGCATAAACAATAGTTAAACCAACCACAGCTAGTGGCCAGACACAGATGGTGCACCCAAGTGTGAAGTGTTCTCCTTCTTCATGCCCCTAAGAAAGATTAAGTGCAGCCTTTCCCTTTTCCCCTTTCGATTTAAGAACAAGACAACATTCACTCTCTCTGTTTTGTTCTACATTTCTTTCTTTTTTCCTTTTTTTTGGAATCCTATTACATTACCTTTTTCTCTTCCCTTTTCACTTTCTCCCTCACTCTGTGCATCTGATATTACTTGCACTAAGGGAAACCCCATGCCTCCACCCCTCCCCTCTACCCCCTTTTCAAACCACTACNGGGGGGGGGGGGGGGGGGGGGGGGGGAGAAGATAAGGAGGGATAACAAAGGATCTTGACATGCAATAAATAAAGAAAGCACTCATGTCAGTTATGTTGCATTGATTTTGGGTCCCACATGATACAGTCGACTCCGCTTAATCGCCCATCCTCGGGATCACGAAAAAAGTTGTCGATTAAGCGGAGCGGCGATAAAGCGGAGGAAGTAATTTCGGCCATATTTTTGGTAAGGAGATTAAATTTTTTTGATATCGTGGTTTGATATCGTGCATTGACACCTTCTTGTCACCAGACTCAGGACAAACTCGAGTTTGACGGTATTGTAGAGCACAAAATGTTTGATATTCGCGGTCTCTCTCATTGGCCACCTCGCAGTAGCCCAGCAGACAATAAGGAGTAGGATGGCATGGTCGGGGTAGACCGTTCATCCACATGACACGTTCTCTGATCTAACCGAAATCCACCAGACAGGCGCAATCAAGGCGTGGGGGGAGGAGACTAGACGGCTTTTCTGCGCATTAGCATTATCGGAAGGGCGAAGGCGGTGATGCGTAGCGTGGGATGAAGGGGGACAAGGGGAGGTGGAGGTGGGGAGGAAAGGCTTATCACACCTATTTCGGGGTGGCAGCTGTCACTCAGTCAACCTGTCTGCCATCCGCCGCGCAGTTAAACCGTCTGTGTACATTGTTTGTTTGTCATCTGTAACCCTTCAACCGCTGATCTTTGAATTCATGGGCGCTGAAGAGTGGTCGATTATCCGGAGTGAGAGGCCATTATCCAGTGACTTTTATATAGAAAAAATTCGGTTCCAGGGGAAACGAGGCGATTAAGCGGAGGGCGATTATGCGGAGTCGACTGTATTACATTATTTTTTTATATTTTTTTAAAGGTATGGCTGTTCTTATTCTTTTAGGTGTAGACTATTTAAAGCTCACAGTGATCGAAAGCACAAAGCTGGATGTTAATCCCCAATTGGCAATTGACACAGTTGGAAAAAAATACTCATGACATGTCCAGATCGTGACTCACTTTGACTTACGTCTTTGGCCGGTGTCGTTACGCACCTAAGGATTTAGCCGCTTCTGGTGAAAGTATCAATTCATGTGGCATGTATTGCTTTCCACCACTGGAAAGCTCAGTTTATATACTGCTAAAATGTGCTGATTGCTATGAATTGTGTGAATTTGTGTTGGAATCACAGCTCTTCGAAGTGTAGGGGGTGTGAGTATGTGGTTGTTCTGGTTTGTCCGGGGTCATTGCGCACCAGCCGATACTGTTATTTTAACATGTTTACAGTAAAAAAGAAAAATCGGCGTGGGAGAGGTCAGGGGTCAAAGGTTTTAAAAAATTCTACGTGAATAGGTC
>JAWQUT010000031.1:601256-632810 GCA_033807755.1 Ellobium chinense
TATTTACAGATGCTATATATTACCTCTACTTCCCTCAGGTGTTTCTCCATGTCCTCCTTTCTTCTCTTCTGCTCAGTTTGATTATAATATTTCATTTTCTGGCTTTGGCTCTCAATCTTTTCATCTGCCCAAGTTTCAGAACTGGTGGAGAAAAATCAAGAATCTAAACATACAGCACAAACCTTAACAATAATCACCTAATCTACAGTATAAATATACAGGCACAAAAATCAGTTTTCATTTTAACATCATGCTTGCCTTGATTACCAATAGCAGCTTGACCTCACCAACTTACACCAACCTAAATGCAGCATCTCAGATGACACTTAGTCAATAACAGCAAAAGAATATTTCTATGCTGTATTTCAATCCTCTCAATACCTTACTTTAGCCATAGACAGACACACATTTTGTAGCTTAAGAATACCATTAGACCATTAAACTTAAAAACAAATCTCAGTGAATTTTCTATAATTTCTTTGACTCATACAATTTACAACATTAAGCTTCCCATTAGAACAGTTGTTGTCCATCATAATACAATGTACCATACTGTATACCATTATGAAGATGAAAAGTGGAGATGCAGAAAACTAGATTTATGGCACAAACAATAGTTAAACCAACCACAGTCAGTGGCCAGACACAGATGGTGCATCCAAGTGTGAAGTGTTCTCCTTCTTCATTCCCCTAAGATTAAGTGCAGCCTTTCCCTTTTCCCCTTTCCATTTAAGAACAAGACAACAAATTCACTCTCTCTGTTTTGTTCTATGTCTCTTTCTTTTTTCCTTCTTTTAAAATTGTATTACACTGCCCTTTTGCTCATTTTCCCTTCCCTTTCCACTTTCTCCCTCACTCTGTGTATCTGATATTACTTGCACTGAGGTAAACCCCATGCCCCTACCCCTCCCCTTTACCCCCCTTTTCAAACCACTACTGACAACAGCAACAATGATGAAACATTATCCAAGGCAACACAACATTCTGATAGGACATGATATTGTGTGATGAGCTTATTCATGAAGTCCTGTCAGGTGCAAATAGTTTTACAATTTCACATCTCTCTGTTGACAATATGCAGACATTCCAATGCTCAACCATTGCCTTTCTCATTCTGAGCTCATGAAAGAGGTGTCACTATGTCTGAAAGGTGTGTATGGGTGATGGGGGTTTGGGGGGGGGAGAGAAAGATAAAGATGGAATAACAAAGGAGCTTGACATGCAATAAGTAAAGAAAGCACTCATGTCAGTTATGTTGCACTGAATGATTGATTTGGGGTCCCACATGATATTACATTTTTTTTTTTTTAAGGTATGGCTGTTCTTATTCTTTTAGGTGAAGACTATTTAAAGCTCACAGTGATGGGGAGGATTTCCATATGTGGTAACCGGCGATAAGGCGAGTTATGCTCGCTTCGACTGATGCTCCTGTCTCGATGGGCATTAGTGTTAGGGTAAAGGAAAGGGTAGTGTTAGGGTTAAGGGGGTAGGGTTAGGTTAGAGTTGTATCAGTACGTTATTCGGAATTAAGGTACTAACCATAGTGGTAGGAGTTACCACATATGGAAATCCTTCCCAGTGATGGAAAGCACAAAGCTGGATGTTAATCCCCAATTGGCAATTGACACAGTTTGAAAAAATGCTCATGACATGTCCAGATTGTAACTCACTTTGGCAACTTAGACCTAGACATCTAGACTAAATCTAGTTACCTTTGATGCTTTTTGGTCTTTGGCTTTTTAGCCATAGCCTTTGCAAGTGGATGCTGTGATGACTGCTGCGGTTGCGGTGGCTGTTCCCTTTGGCCACTGGGTTGTGATTTCGGTGCTTTGTTGGACGTTTGAGAGCGAGCAGTGACGACTTCGCCATCTCCCCCTCCTTCCCTCGCTGTGTGTTTTGCGACTGGAATGTTCGTTTTAAGCTTTTTACCTTGTGCTGAAGACATGTCTGACCGTTTAAGATTAGAAAAATTAGACTTGTTCTAAATCTACTCTTTTCTATATATCAATAATCATCAAGAAATTCAGATTTAGATTGCCCTACTAGGTCTAGGTTTAGACACATTCGAAGTAAAGCTGTCCGCGCAATCTTGTTTACATCCGTTCACAAGCACAAGTTTACGAAAAAGTCGTAACTGCCGTATTGACAGAATAAAACGGCAATTTTGAAATTCATGTATTGAATTTACATTTTTTGTGTGATTTAAACGCAGAAGTGCAACTCAATCTGATATTTAGCTTATTCATAATTTGTTAGATTTGAAAAATTGATATTATAGCGTTCTCGACAGATTATTTAAAGAAGGAACAAAACCATGAAAGGGATGAAAACGTTCACAGACGAGTAGCCTTTCCCTTTGGCGTCCTAAGATTCAAGATGGACGACTGCAACTTAGCCAAGTTAACAGTAAAACCTGGGACTCTGTCCCCAAAGTTTGCCAAAGATATTACAGAATACAGCGTTACTGTACCCAGCAGTACAGAAAAAATAACCTTTGATCCAAGTACAAGTGACACTGGAGCATCGTTCTCAATATCGGTATGCATAACTAATTAAGAGGGGAAGGCCCTCTGAGTTGCGGCTTGCAGATTTGACTGATTTGTTAGGTTATGCTGTGCAAAATCTCCGATCTGGACAGAGTGGAGAAGAGTCAAGGATTGGACGATTGGAATGCTGAAATGGTTTTTTATATATAATGTATCTTAACAAAAAGGGCAAGATTAACAATGATGCTGTGTTATATTTACAGTCAATCCTGTTTATTATACTTTATTCATCTGTTCATAACTGCACAGGATTACAAAAAAAAATTGCAGTTGAGCGTTACTGTTATTTTTGGCCATTATTTTGGGGAGGGGGGATGTGAATGGGTCAGGGCTGACGCTGTTGTAAGGGTGTCATTCTGTTTTTATTAAATGGCCTAGATAAGGTGGCCGAGGTGTCATTGGGTGTTTAATTGATCTCATTGACCTTTTTCATCGGCAGCTTCCAAGCTGCCTTGCAGGTGACAAGCAGTAGCATGGCCAGATTCAATCATTCATGCACTGATGTGCAACACATTCATTGATCTAGCCGATACTCTTCCTCAATCATTACAAGGGTCAGGCGTTCATCACCAAACATGTAATCATATTGGCTGCCTTCCAGCTTCCTTGCATGTAAAGATTTGGGCAGGTGGAAGGTTCTTTTCACATTTTTGGCAGTGCAGCAGTGCTATTATCAAGGCCACTTTGCAGCTGTCTTGTGCATGATGAAATGGCAGAGAAGAGGGGGAGGTTATAATCATTCATGCTGTCACAGCAACTGTCACTCTGTCAGCTGTTTACCCTTTAAATCACATTTACAATATATGTCAATAGTTTTGGCTGTTGTTTTTTTTTATGGTCACTCAGAAGTTGTGATCATCTGGATTGAGCTGAGATTATTTAGGTGACTTTTCTTTTAAAAAATATTCTGGTTCCTGAGAAAAGTTGCAACTGAACAGAAACTGATCATGCTCATGTCAACTGTAATATGATTTTTTGGGGGTTTCTAATTAGTTATAGGCCTGGTTATATAGTTCGTGCCATTTCATTCAGATTTTAAATATCCAATTCTTGTAATAATCCAAATCTTTCTTCATTTGTATATCCTAACTCAATATGGACAATTACCCATAAGTCTTATATAAAAATAACTTACTTTGTATAGGAAAGATTCATAGGTGTATTGGATTTTCTGCAATTCCATGGATGCCCCTAATAATCTCTGTAATAATTTGTTTTCATGCCACATGAAACTTGCTTTAATTTACCATTTCATTTTTTCCTTCCAGGGAAGTGGAGGTTCACGAGATGTACCTTTGAAAGAAGGTGTTGTCACAGATGTCAAAATAGAGGTCACTTCAGAAGATGGTACTATTAAAAATTACCATGTTCATGTAAAGCGCCTCTCTGCAAAAGATGCTGTTCTTACCAACTTGGTTATCAAGACCGGGAATCTTGAACCAGAGTTCAATGCCAGTCAATTCTTATACTTTTGTAAGTTTACTTTAATTTGACTGTATTATCTTGATACAGCATTTTATACATGCATTAAGTCAGTAAAATCTTCTGATTGATATAATATGCAAATTAATGAAAGGCATCAGCAGGATCGCCTGTATCAATATCTTTGTATACTGTGATCAAATAAACTGAATTCTCAAATTCTTACAATAGGACATAGAAGTTTGGGACCGAAGAGTCTAAGTCATCTTTATTCATCGTAGATAGGATCACATATACCAACTTTCTGGTACAGTAATAGGATTTAAATTGTTTCTAACAAAGTGTATGTGTGGATTCAATCTCCACATGTTGATTTGCATGAATGGATTTGAAATGTCATTCATCTCATGGAAATAAAATATGCCAGTCCATATACCTGGAAGCTTTAAGATTATGTAATTTGTTTTTTTTTTAATGGAAGTGAGCTGTATGATAGTGGCATGCCCACAACTGGCAAAACTTTAGTTAGATGCAAAAGGGGGTCTCATAACAAGTGGTAAATGTGACAAAGGATTTTCCCCACAAATGACATTTATAATATTTAAATTTATTTATGTAGGTCTCTTGCCCTGCAACATCACAGCTGCAAATGTGACACCTCAGGCACCTGACCCTAAAAATGTTGTTGTCATAAATGGGAACCCTCCAGCCACTCCAGTACAACTGAACACTGGACTGACAAATATAAGTATAGATGTGACTTCTGCTGATGGCTCTAACAAACAGGTTCATCTTATTCTTTGTTTTCAAATAAACCAGAGGTACATGTAAGCAAACTTCATTTTTGGGGTTTTTTTTGTTTTTGCATTTTGATAAGATAAGATAAGATAAGATAAGATAAACTTTATTGATCCTTCCGGAAATTTGTCTTGAACAAGTGCACAAAGACAATATTTAAACAATACATCAATAGTGAACTCTGGTAGGCTATAAAACTGGGCCAGAAAAATAGCATTACATTCAGTTGTGGTAAAGATTACTCAAAACACTCTACATGTGTCATTATTTGATACAAGCATTTGAATTTCTTTCATATCTTAGTTATTGGAAATCCATTTTTCCTGTCTTTTCCTGTCCTTATCATATTGCTTCATGTACTATACTGTTTCATTTACTAGCAGATATATATTCCCCTGGTTTAATGTAAATTGTTGTGTAATGTCATGTGATCTGGAGTGAATATTGTAAATTATATTAGTACCATCATGATAAGGTTATTTACTATTTTAATGTTACTTTAATAAAATCATACACATGGTAACTCTGTGAGCTCTAGCCTTCTGCATTGATCTACCTTCTGTACCTAAACTATTGAACTCCCAGGTGTTTTTTGGATATGCTCCATCCTTGTTTACCAGGAATCTGGCAAAGCATTATTGTGAAAAAATCCCAGTTTACCAGAATCCAAGCTCATAGAGTTAATAATCCCTAATGTTATGATTTTACTCATGCTTCATGCAGAGATAATATTACTGTAGTCATAACTGTTTGGTCCATTCTTAATACCTTTATACCTCTTTTCCTTTGCAGACTTACAAGGTAGAAATTGTGAGAAAACAGATTCCTCGATATGTCAAGTTTGTAGACCCAAAAGCTGCTCAAGAATATGAGTGCCCCATTTCCCTCAGTCCCCTTTATTGTCCTATTACTGTGAAGGGCAGCAAACCAAGACGATCATACTCTGCTCCCGCTATCAACGAGCTGACCAGGACTGCTAAAATTGACCCTCTCACAGGAGACCCACTGGAATCAGACTGGAAGATTCAAGATATTGAACTAGACAAACAGATGGCTGTTCAGATGGCAGTGATTCCATTAACTTACTCAGGTACGGGATGTGTACTGGGCAATGTTTTCTGGAGCTATTGTTTTGACTGTTTTTCTATTATGGTTTATCAAGTCTTTGTGGGCATATTATCTTGTGCACTTCTGAAGTTGTCTTCTGAGAACTAGGGAAATGAAGAGAGCTTGCATTGTGAACGATATTCTAAGGATTTTGATTGATGTATACATGTACACTGTGGTCTCCATGGGTTGAAAGAGATCCCATGTCTATATTTGTATCAAGGATGTAAGATCAACGTCTGAAGAGAGACCGAAAGGTTGACAAAGTATTGTACAAAATTTTATTGTAAATGCATGATAAGATCAGATTGGGCATTTTGCAAGCTAACAAGCTGTTTTTGTCTTACAGGTGCCACAGAGCCAAAGAAGTTTGGTGAACTTGCAGGTCACCTTGCAGCGTGCAACAAACCTGCCAAGATTGAGGTAAGACTTCACAACAGTTATATTATTTATTTGAGCACTTATGTGCAATGGTATAAGAATTCTGAAAATTATCATTGACGATGATACCTGGGAAGGGATCCAAGCCATGCAAGTATGTGAATCTGGTGCTTTTATTTTAAAAACACAGTTGAACACATAAAGTATGTTTTATCTTTCACATGAATGCAGCAGACCAAAATAACCCTTCACATGGATGGTGTCAGCGAAAACACTTAACATCTACTGAATGGTGGTCACAAAATCGGTGATACCAAAAAAGGTGTCCAGCTGATGTCAACAAATCAGAAGTGTCTCAAGCATCAAATGGTGAAATCTTCCTGATGTAGTTTATAGAATGGTTGTCTGAAGTCAGTTTGGTAATCTAAGTCTGTGGATTCAGAGCAGGCATGAGGCCAGCATAAATATTGTAAAGGGCAGTATGTGAAAAAACAACAAAACTAGTTATGTTTATTGAAATTAAGATATGCCTAGATTTGCTAAGCACAGATGTACTTAACATACTGAAAATTGGTTACACTGCCATACTCCCATAGTATACCTCTAGATGCCCAGATTCCATTTTAACCCAGTAACACTACATCTGTGTCATAGAGAGTAAAATACAGTAATAAGTGTTGTGGCCATTTTCCTAATATCTGTGTCACTTTTTGTTTGAGTAGGACAGACTGAAAGACTGACATTCCCCTGCTTCAACAACTGGAAATGATGCATTCTGTTTTGGAATCTGAGACCCTCCACAAAAAGCCATAGATATGTTTGCTAAAGTTAATACCTTTGCTCTGAATTTCATTTACTTTCCTCAGGATCTTTCTGGGGCTTTTGGTAAATCTGCCCTCTCTCTGAACCGGACACTTGAGGTAAGGAACCATGGGCTGAAGGAATGCTTTGCTGTTTCAGATACACCTTTTTATCTCCAGAATGGCATTTCACCTTCACTGTAGTTTTCTATCTTTGGTGTAGCTTTATTTTTTAGGTGTGGCTTTTTAGCCTCATGAGGACAGAGCTTGGTAGAATTTAATTAGAATTCCTGTGGTTTTTTTTGCAGTATGTGTATTAACTGTTCTATCCTTTTCTGCTGTGCCCTATGTGGTTGTTCATAATCCTTCATTCACTGCTCATATTGCTGACAGTGTTTGCATATGTCAGCCTTGTTTTGATAGCTCTGTATGTGATTGATGTTCTGGAAAGAGAAGAGAGGGATGTAGTTGTATGAGATAAAAATAACTGCAAATATGTGTAAATATTGTCACAATGAATACAGTTGTAATTTTATGTGATGGAGCACTAATGAAATGTCACTCTCACACCAAGGACCACAAGTGGCAAAAGGCATTGCAGCAAGTATTTGATGAAACCAGCCCAGATGTTCTCATCAAATCTGCAAATAAATACCTGGAAGAATACTATTCACGAATCCCAAAACCTGGTAAGGAGTGGTTCAGAAGGAGAGGAGGTGGCTGAATGCTTTTATGCAGCCACAAAGTTTTAGTGCACAAGAGACATTTCCTTAAGCTTTGCAGTCATCATAGGTGTCCTCTTCTGCCCCCAAAATCATGTTGTATATTGATATATTTTACTTTATTTATTCATTTTTGGACACACTCAAATTCACATAAAATAATTGTGTGCATACATGCCAGCTTCCACAATTTCAAATGCTTATAGTACTCTTCATAGTACTCTTCATTACTCTTCATAGTACTCTTCATATAGTACTCTTCATAGTACTCTTCATAGTACTCTTCACACTACCTTTAATTCAGAATGTTTTTATCTTCTCATGAATACATACTTACATACTGCTTAACTTTTCAAGGCTTTCATCATAGGCCACTTTTGAGGCTTCTTGGGCCATTAAGTTACCCACATCCTCATTATCTTATCTTATCTTAACTTATCTTATCTTATCTTATCTCATCTCATCTCATCTCATCTCATCTCATCTCATCTCATCTCATCTCATCTCATCCTATCCTATCCTATCCTATCCTATCCTATCCTATCCTATCTTAATTACTATCTTAAAGTGTGATGCATTAGAGTACCCACAAATCTCTCAGGTGGAGCTGTCAATAATGCTCTATATGATAGTTTACGTCTTTTCCTTAATCACTAATGCTTCCCATGGGATTCTCGCTATTTTACTATAAGAAACTGGATAATTTAGATACTCACAAATGCCACCAGGGCAGTCATGTTGTTTGTTTCTTTGTGTATTTGCTTGTGTGAAACAAAACCAGTGACATCAGTATGTTGCTAAGAAGAAACTTGGCAAACACACAGAGGATCAGTGTTCTGGGTGGATATATTTTACAGTGAAAAACAAATTCATAAAAGTACCCACTGCTGCCAGGAAAGGTTAATGCTAGACTGAATTGTTACTCCGTGATATTGCCTGTAACAGAATGCATGTAATTTTATGAGTGTGTATAAGAAATTTTCAGAAAAGTCACATTGTTATTTCAGGACAGTTCCACAAACAGTATGCTGAGGGTGAATCACCTATTGATTCACTTCAACATGCTATTCACTGCCTGGCTACAGCCCTCAAATTCAAGCCCAAAGATGCTGCCCTCCACCTTCAGCTGGCTATGACTCTAGAAGAAAAGTATTATGCGGAAGACATGTATGGGCTGAAGAAAGAAGTATGTTTAAACTGCATTTCATCAAATCAGTCTCATTACACAGTGGTTTGTGAGTAGTCATGCTGTGCAGCAGTGCAAGTATGGTAGACAATGGTTAAGATAAAAACAATATAAACCAAAAGAACTGCTGAAATGAAAGGAAACAAGAAGTCCTGCATATTTGTCTCTTTATAGGTTTCTCTGTTTAAACGGAAACTGTTTAACCCAAACCAAACTCTTTGGTCCTATGGATTTTGTTTGGACTAATGTCTACTGTACATGTCTATTTGTGAGTAGGTGGAAATGTATACAGGTGTACATGTGAATAAGTGAATATTAAGAAAACAGCATGCAACTTAGAATTATCATAAACAGCGAGTCTAGTAGCTTCTTGTCTGTTTTCTCTCAATTTGCTCAGATATACGGATTCATGTTCAAATCCTGGTGGGAAAGGGACAATTTTTGCCTTTAACTTTATTTTGTTTGCTTATAGTTTTGAATTTAGTTTTCATCGTTAATGTCCAGAAGCTCATCTTTGAGGTTTCTTTGTGCATTTCTTTTTCCAGTGCACCTTGGTTACATGTTTTCTTCTCTGTGCAGATTTAGTTAATACAGTCTACTGAACTAATTTGCAACTGAGATAATTGCAACTTCTGCTTATTCACAGCAAAATGCTCTACATGTATTTCTACAAAAAAATCACTGGATAGTTGCAATTGCCTTTAGTCGTAAATTGCAGTCAAGCAGAGCTGACTGTTGGGAACCCACCTCACTTTTATCTGCTGGTAAGGAGCATCAACTGAGGATATTTCCCACCATATGTCTCACAGTAAATAGTCTTACATATGATACATCTCAAATCTTAAACAAGGTTTTTACTGTGTTTCAGGAAAAGGAAGATGCACCATCTCTCAACCTTCAAGCCAAAGAAAGTTCCAAGGAGGAGGAAGTGTTTGCCATCTGTAAATTGAAAAGTGTGGACCCATCTGCACCAGTCAGCCACCACTTGAAGGCTTTGGATGCAGAATACCATCATCTGCTGGACAGTGGGCAGAGTGCCAAAGCTGATCATGTACAGTCATTATTTGTATGGTACAGCAAAAAAGTATCACAAGTGAGTTATGCCACTGTTTTTTTTGTTTAATATAAAACAATAACAGGACTTAAATTCATAAATTTTAGGAGACGTCCATTTTTAGCAGGAATGATATATTGTGACATTCATTCCACATTTGCCCAAGTCATTTTTGGGGGGATAATTTTAGTTGTTTAATTTACTGTGACATTCTATTTATCTTCTTTTCCCTATTAAAACAAATGTAGAGTTTTGATTAGTTATTATATCCCAGTTTTACAGGCTGGATCACATCAGCCTCATTGTTTTGCTTTGAGCACAGGTTGAGAGTGCTAAATTTCTCAAAACGCTTGAGATGTTTTCAGCAAATTTGCAGTGAGTGTGATGAAATGTCATTATTAAAGCTTTTAACAAGTATCTTTTGATAGCTATGTCCTTTGGCCAGAACAAAAGACATCTATTTTTCACTCATCTCTTGTATTAGCCTTGGTATTCACATAGATCATGCTGCTAAATGTCCATGCAGTGTTTTTTTTTTGTTTCCCTTCATAACATATGACATTCCTTGTTTAGGAAGGGGCAGCCGCTCACAAAGCAGAGGACCACCAGTCACCATTAGGCCAAGCCTACCAGAAATACTTAGATGCACTGTGTGCAGATGAAAGCAAAGCTGTTTACAACTTCCATGTAGGGCGTATGTTGGTTATTATGGGAAATTATGATGATGCAGTAAAGAGGTTGGAGGCAGCTCTCAGTTGGAACTCTCAGCATGAAATGGCAAGGTATGAACATGAGATCTTTCTGATTTCAGAACTGATATAACAGCAGCTAATTACTATTCCCTGGTGCAACCATCACAACCATCTTTATCATAATCATCATCATCATCACTATCATTGTTATTTTATTATAATCATTATCATCTCTCTGTCTCTTTTGACTAGTTAACGAACTGTATAGTTATGGTGTTAATCAGAAACATAATTCCAGCCATCATAATTTTGAGCTTTCATTATCATTTTCCATCATCTTTACAGTTGTTTTTTTTCAATCATTCATCCTTCATATGGTGTGTTTCATAAGCCTTTGCAGAGAGGCAAACGGAGAAGAAATAAGTTGAGCTGAAATGTGCATGTGGCAACTATCCCAATATACTATCTTATACAAGGTAGGATAGAACATCTTTAGGTCATGGTGTTTACTGAGCTGACTTATTATGGACAATAAAAAAGACTTGAGGGGAGGCAAAGCTGAGACAAATCTGTGCTTTCACTGACATTTGATGAGATGACCAGTGATTGGGCTAAAGAAAGGCCCTGTAATCTAATATCTCACTACTGTTAATGTTTCAGGTTCTACTTGGGCTTGGCAATCAGTTTAAGTAAGGAAGAGTGGAAGAAGCGAGGCAAGGAGGCTATCAAATTTCTACAGGCAGGCTTGGAACTTCTTTTGACAGAACTGTCCAAGCAAGCCACCACAGCTGTGGAGACCATGTATGTAGTTAATGCTAGAGAGGACAAGTAAAAGGGTTGTTTGTGAATATTATTATGGTAGGTGTCGGTGCCTGAATACATTAGGTTTTATGAATAGAATATGCATGAGAGTATATGAAAAAAAAATGAAATACCTTATTTTGTTGCTATCAGCTCTTTGCTCTAAATTTGTGTGCTATTAGTAGAAATGATACTGATAGTGTTCTGCAGGCCACTAGAAACTCATTGTTTCATCTTCTGAGGGCCATTATGCATTTTTGTCTGTGTTCTTTAAAGATTAGTGAAGTTGCAGGGACTCTTTTGCACCCTGTATATTCACAAACTTGAGCAGTTTTTGTCTTTCTGTGAAGTATAGCAGGTTATTAGTTTTTACATAGCATTTGTGAGCTTGTTGCAAGAGTTTACTGACTGATCACTGAAAGAATATGTTACAGTATATGAAGGGACTGGTCTAATTTTAGCAGGTTATGCGATTTTGTATTATCAATTTACATTGTCACATAAGGGGAGATAGTTTGAACCATAGGTATGAGAGCAAGTTTGGTAAGTTGTGCTTTCCTGCAATTTTATATTTTATCATATATCATCATCACCTCATAGTGTTATCCCCACACATCTGACTACCAGTGGACAAGGAAAGTGACAACTGCTCATTTTTCTCTTCTCTACATCACTTTCTCGTCTATGATAGGTTCCCATAACTTGTTATTGGGTTCCTGGAAGTTTCTTACTGTGAATTAAAAGGTCATTTTGATGGTGATTTTCTTTTCTGTTGGATATACCAAGATTTTGGGCAAAGCACTGCCATGTTAAATGAAATCTACTCTGTTTCCTTGCATGTTCTCTGATTTTCTAATGTTGAATGCTGTTCCATACATTACGTCATCAGCGTGAAGTCCAGTCTGTTTGCTGACAACTTAGTAAGAGCCAGCAATGTCCATATGCTGCGTGGCATCATACAGCTTGGCAATCTGCTTACTTGCAATGATGTGAAGGAGGCCATGAGTCCCATGGATGTGTTCCATACGTGAGTAATTTGTCCTTTAAATTGTATACTACAGTAGAAATTCGTTATAAATATGCCCTTGGTGCATGAAAAAAGTATACTTATTATAGAGGTATACTTACTATCAAGCTCAACCTCAAAAATGATTTGATAGAATGATAATTAATCCATCTGTGTGAAATTCATACTTATTAACAAGATATACTTATTAAAAGAGTACTTAATATCAAGGTTCTACTGTATACACCAACCAGCTACCATGTTTGTCACTCTCCTTCCTATCAGTACAGACTCTCTGCCAGTTCACAGAATAAGACTTATATGCCAAAATAAAAAATTTACAGGAAACAAGGAAACTTTCATGTCATGCTTCTCGTTATTAATTAATCAATGGAGCAGAGGAGTGGCCAGTTCAGAAAATATGAAAGGTACTAGAGAATAATCTAAATGGAAAGATAGAGAATGTCATGTTGTGTACAAAAGTGCTAAAAGTGAATTTTGGCAGAAATGGTCCTCTTCTATAAAATGGCAGCTCTTCCCTCTCCATGCCACTTCTCTGTCCCTAAGACATAACAAAACCCTTTTCCCACACTATGACCATGTTATGGCCACAGATCTGAACTTCCTACCATGATGTTTTAAATGTTTTTGTTTTGTTTTTTTTCTATTATTCACCTCTTTTCTGGTCACCCTATGTGTCTGAGGCCTATTTCACGTCTGTCCTAACAAATAACAATAAAATATCTGCATTTTCAATATGGACATATTTATATGTGTGAGAAATTGAGAAGTGTGTCAGGGTCATAGGTAAGCATCAGGCTTACACATGGATGTTAGGGAACAGTATTTAGGCAGTAGGTATGTAAGGATTAAATTGCTGTGAAGTTAGCATCCCTGAGATGCAGTAGTGGCATGTTCAGACTTGGAAGCTGAGAGACCCTGCGTTCGATCCTCCGTAGGAACAGGAAATTTTCTAATGTTAAAGCTGGCCGTTGTTTCTCTGATGATAAGACAAACTACAATATCTGTGCAACCAGGTCTCTTCTATACCTATTCAATTACTTATTGCAATCCCCACAGGCCACCCTAATAAGACTACACTCTTGCTAATCGCTTTAACGCGAGTCAAATCTTGTGCCCGTTCCTTGACCGGCTGTGACTGCATCCCCCCTGTTTTCCTCGCTCGCTCTCTCTTGGTGACGTCATAAGTCCACAGCTACGCCTGGCTTGCTTTGTTTACCTTTGGTTCGGAGTAGAAGACACTGAGATTTGTGTATCATTTGTTGTGTGTGTGTTGTTTTGATCTGTATATTTTCTTGAGATAAGTCTAGTCTACTCCGTTATGTATAGACTTATATGATTACATGATTACTTTGTTGAATCCAAGCCCCTCTCCTCCCACCCACCCCTCTTTTTCCCCTCATGATCCCAGTTTTCTGTTTCAAGCATGAAAATGAATGGCGCTATTTTCACATATCATGTCAACAGTTTGTCAACACCTACGTGCAATTTCAGTCAGCTGCTACAAACAGTGATGGATCCCGCCGGTGGCGGGGGGGGGGGGGGGGGGGGGGGGGGGGGGGGGGGGGGGGGGGGGGGGGGGGGGAGGAGGAGGAGGCAGTGGGGGAAGATGGGTCAGCCTAGCAATTCCCCTTCTGTGATTTCTTGTCATAGAGAGAGAGAGAGAGAGAGAGAGAGAGAGAGAGAGAGAGAGAAACTCAGATAGAAAGAGATGGATGGGAATCGAGTGAAAGAAAGCATGCGTTCATAGGAGTGCTTTACTGCAGCAATATTTTATCTTAATTCTAAAACTTCACACATTAATCAGCTGTGAATTATAGAAAATACTTTCAGTCATTATGTGTATGGATGGGAAACAGGGAATAATTTTGCATTCCAGGACTCTCCGAGTGCTAGAAGTGCCTAGATCTCAAGATGAATTTGAAATCATTTATGAGGGAGGAGGGGGTAGATTAAGCTTCCAAAACCTTAAATCTATGAAGTGGATAATACAGTCGAACACGAAGTCGTCGATTACAAACAGTCCCCACGCCCTCCCCTTTCCAAACAAATTTTTCACACCTGGATTTTTGAGCTCAATACTGGTCTTTCAAAATTCGGCAAACTCGAATGAGTCAAGTCAAACGTTCTCTAAACAGCAACAGACAAACTTACGCAATTATTACAATGTTTTCCGTATAAGCTGTCTTACTATCAAAGGCTTTACTATGCCTCCAATTTATATTCTGAAATCTGTATTATCACACTGACGAAGTGAAGCTACCATATTATACATTTTATCCTATAAGATAAAGAGATTTCTGGATCTATGCCTCACTGACAAGTGACAGTTCAATAATGCCACGCCGTAGGCAAAACTTCCCCAAACTTTTTGTCTAATCTAGAAGTAGACGTTTTGTAGAAGATCAGCTTTATCGGTACTTTGAAAAGTATAGTATCTATCTTTTCCTTTGATCAGGACTGAACTTGACAAATTTTAATGCTAGACGCCAACAATGGGATTTTATGGCACGTCTACTACTACGAGACATGTCTAGCCACTTTCCATTAGACAGATTGAATGTTAGTCACATTTTTTAAACACTCATCCTCGCTCATTTGATACGCCGTATTTTTCTCAGAGACAACGTTGATCTCTCTCCACTCATCTCTCTCAATCACATGATTCTTAGAACCAACAAGAAGTTTTGATCACTGAAAAATGTTGTTCAGACAACACCACCATTTGTAAACACAATGCAGGTGCGAAAGGAAAGCCACGGCGAAGCAGGCAATACGACGCCGACCCCTTGGTCTTTAACAGGGGCTATTACGCAGTGAGATGTCATGTTACTTTTGTTACTGATATGAAATTGAGGGAGATAAATTGAGCTTTTCAGTAATGCTAAATTTATGCAGATAGGCCGAGCTGTCATTGAGAAATTGGTGTGTAAAGTTGGGTAACTTGGTCTGCATGTCAAGTTCGCCGGTCTAGCGTTTGCGCTAGGTACTCCCTCTATACATAGACTAATCATATCGACAGGGATTCCACTGATATACATTTTTTTTGTTTTGTTTGTAGTTCGAACAATAAACAAGACTTCTGGGTCGAAATCGTCATCTTCTTCGGACAAAAACTGTATTGCCGCCACCTTGCGCCTGCAAGGCTGTGACTAGCCTGTGACCCCCTGACGTCACACCTAAGGGCAGGCACTATAATACTTCAGAGGCTAAGCTCGATGACGCTACTGTCCCGGTCATTTAAGCTGGGTTGACCTTTAGGTTTATTGGACCTCCCTTCTCAAAATTGATCTTTCACAGTAAAATCCCTGGTGGCACACTTTCCACTTCCCAAGATAATTTGTAATGGCTACAGAAAATTATCAGATAGGGCTCACGTTCTTCTCCCTTATTGAAATGGATCATGAAAAACATAGCCTTGCTACCCAGTTACATATGGGCCCCACTATCCTTCCAGTCACGATACTTGAGACTGGTCTGTCTGATTCCTACTGTGATTAGACAAGGGCACATCAGCTGTCCCTTATATGTCAGCAAGTGCCCACAGTTATTATCAGGGCAAACACTGATCTAAGTGAAGTAAGGTCTGTTTTCAATATTCCTCATAGATGTCTCTATTAAATTATCAAAATTCAGCAATTCAGCCAAAGAGTGTTTTCTTTACAGGCTGCACAGTGAATAATTTCAGTAGTCATCAGGAACTAATTTTGAAGTTCATCTTTGATGCCTTCTCTCAATTTAGAGCAGCACTCCTTGCATCTCAAGTTTTGCCCAGTGTCTGTCGTGGGGATGTTTACAAGCAGATTGAGTGGGTTCTGGTTGATGCTCACACCCAGTTGCTGGAGCTGCTCTCACAAAACCAGGCTGGAAATGAAGAACTGATAGCTGCACGCTGTCAGAGACTGTCTGCTCTTATATTCCACTCCACCATATCTGGCAATGCCAAGCTGCTGGAACTCCAGGAGAGGGTAAGAGTGTGGGGTTGATAAAGAATTCCAGCACTTGAAGTTGGACAATAATATTTCTCACAGATATGCCTTATTTAAGCTTGAGAAAGCATGGTGATTAGATGATAGACAGCATTTAGAAAAATCTAATTGTCTTTCAGGAGAGGCATCTCACAGTGAGTTTGTTGTTGGCAGAGGTGGACAGGGTCATTCTATGCTTAAAAGTAATGATCCCTTGAATTTGTATTTTGAAGATGCACACAAATGCATGCTCATACTATGTAAATTCAGTTTTCACTTTCTCTTGCTCTCTCTCATTCTCTTTGCTCTCTCTCTCTACTCCATCTCATTCACAGATATATTTTTTTTTGTATCCCGAAGAGCATCTTTGTGGTCTCCAGTCTCTAGACTATCCTGTCTTTTATTCCAGACATGTCAAAAACTAGTGAAGATTCAGCCAAGTGTGAGTTATGCTCTCTTCCTGCTGGGCTCTGCTCAGTTTGCTTTGCATGAGAACACTCCACCTGGTGATGCTGCTGACCTGATACTGAAGGATGCCAGGTCATCCTATGAGGCCAGCATTGAACTGGAGGGGAAGATGAGTGATGTAGACCCACCACAGTCAGTGATAAGTGAGTTGGCACACACTGTATATGACTTTTTGTACAGGTCTGAGCATCTTTCAAAGTTCATTTTTATTTCATCAGGGTACATAAGGCCAGAGTAAAAATATCTGTATTCAGTAGTGTTACCATTGCAGCATGTAACTGGGTGGAAAGGCAATTGTAGTATTCATTCTCTCTCAATAAAGGAGAGGAATGTGAGCTCAGTGTGATAATTTTTCAGATGTTACATATTATTTTAGGAAAGTGTGTCACCAGGGATTTTACCAAATTACTGTGAATTATCAATGAGAAGATGGACAGAAAAAACCTACATTAGAAATTTCCTGTCCCTGCCGGGAATGGAACTATGACCTCTCAGCTTGCAAGTCTGAACATGTTACCACTACACTACAGGGATTTAATCCTTAAATACCTACTGCCTGAATTGGTCCCTACTTCCACCTGCAACCCTCATGTTCACCCATGGCCCTGACACATTTCGCGACTGCTCACAGGCATCTCCTAATAAATTAACATTATGATATCATACATTACTGTTTTGTCAGGTCTTGATCACATGCTTGAATGTTTCACTTTCTCATGTAAGTGAACAACATCTACTCCCCATGCTTTTCAAAGTACTCACTGTATTTTTAATATATAGTGTTGCTGGTTTTCCGTTCAGTTAGATTATCAAATTTTGTACAATTATGAACTTTGTTAGTTTCATCATGATTATCATCATCTCATTACAGTGTCATCATCATCAAATTTTTGTTTTGATTCTGTCACTTAAAAGCAGACCATCAAATACTAAATTAAGACCCTGTTAAAGTGCAAACAGTTTAACCCTGCAACTTTTCAATTGTAAACAGTGCGGTATACCCTTCTCACTTACTATATGGTATAAAGCTAACTGCAGACATCAGCGTTTTGAATGAAATAACTTTTTGGCTGGGATATTCAAACTGCACAAGGCAAACAAGAATCAGTCAGTTTTATACCTAAGCAAAAAATAATGATAAAAGAATAATTATTGAAAAGAAAAATCAAGGAAAGATTTAACAAAACAGTTATTTGATCAGGGATCTAGCCTAACACGTCATCATTGTTACTTTCTAACATTAGGTAAGCCATTTTTCTTACTGCAGTGCATTAGTGTCTGTTATACAAGCTACTGTGATGATGAAAGCTTTTGTGGAGTCTGGAAATACTTTGAAGGACATGATGTTGTAGTATAAGTGTAATAATTATGGCCAGCTCATGATAGTACAAAGAAGTGCAAATTTATAATCAATTCTTCAAAAAAGAATTTATGTTAGATTATGCTTGAATCTATGCTTTTCACTTGCTTTGTCTTCTTCTCCATCAGACCAGAAGTGGTGGACAGAACTGAAGAAAAAAGAAGAAGAAGAGAAGAAAAAAGCAGCAGGACCAACAGATGCCAAGGGATCAACACCACCAGCAGGAACATCTGGAGCAGCCCCAGCTGCCCGTGGCGGTCGAGGAGGTGCCGCAGCTGCCCCTGCTGGGCGTGGTGGTGCAGCTAGAGGCCGAGGGCTTGAGACTTCCTCCTCCAACACCCAAGTGAAGGGAGATAAGTCTAAACACGTGTGTTTGCCACAAGCCAAGAGGGATAAGTTGAAAAAAATTCCTTTCATTTTCTTATGCTCGTGTAGCATGCAGTGTAATATCCTTTGCTGGCTATGTATCGACACTTCTGTACTTGTTTCTCATTATGGCTTGTAGCAATTTTGTGTTAAATGTCCTTGGAGGTACTTTCTTCTTCTGGAATTTCTTTCAATGAATGTCTTTCTTCAACTAAACTTAATAAGTTCCTGATTGCTTGAAAGAGTTGCCAAACTGTTAGCAGACAGTGAATACTGCCAAACATGCAAACATGAGAAATCCCATACTATTCATTATGCAGTTATGGTGTAACATAACAGTCAACTGAAAAAGCAGAGTCTTGAAAATTTGAATAAATTTAAGATGATACTCATAAGAAAGAAACTGCACATTTGTTTCAATGTACTGATAGCCACTTGCCATGACAACTGTAATACTTTATAATTTATGCACATTGCAGAGTAATACTATACAACTCTTTCACATTGCAGCATAGGATATAATGGCTGCAGTATTGATAGAATTCTAGGGGTACTGCCAGTGTTCCTATTTAATTGTCATTTTTATGGTTCATTAATGTCACAACATGTAAGAACCTTGTCTATAGCTTGATAGAATACATTATTTTTGATAATGGCATATTATTAAATCCCTAACTGTTTACATGAATAATACACTTGGTTTGTTTCTAGAGGGGCAAAACATTACATTTAATGTTTCCCAAATTGGCTGGGTGACTCCATTTGGTTTCCTATTTGATTTTCTACATTTATGTTCCATTCTATTCTTTTAAATACATCCTGTGTGCTCTTAAGGGCAAGTGCGGCACCCTGTAGGGGTAAAATTGGGTAAAATTGTGTAAAATGAGTTTAAGGCAGTTTTTTAAACAGCAACATGTCCTTTATCGAATCCTGAAGTTATTTTCATGATACCTGTCTCAAAAAGTGTATTTTGATGCAAAAGGAAATGACTACCCTTTATCAAATGCATCTATCGGGTAATCTTTATCGTCAATTATCTCAAAATCACAGTTTTCGTCACTCTATCCATTCGATCTGACTTTTTTTTGGTCCAATTTACATAAAATTTTGCATAGCAACTCTCCAAGCCCCTGTTTTGAGAATGTCATGGGCTTTTTTCGATATCTTGTGTTTTGGGTGTTTTTTTTTAATTTTTAAAGTTGAAAATTTTCAATGTTTTTTTTATGACATTTTAAACAAAATTATTAAAAAAAAACTATCCAAGAAATCAAAAAAAGCCTGTGACATTCTATTTTAAATAAAGTGATCTTTCAAATGAAAAAAAAAACAACATCCTACCATGTATTGTTCTCCAGATCGAAGGGTTCAAAGTTATGCAAAAGTCATCCATATTTTCCAATATGGCGGCCAAACAATTGGCGTTTCCATAGCAACGGAGGGAGGAAATTGCGAAAAACCCCAGTTTATCCTCCTTCCTGGCCCTACGTGACCCATTTTTCACCCCAAAATGACAAAGTTCCCTTTATTAATGAAAATCACCTAGTTCTGCCGCACGTCCCCTTAAATAACCTCTCCATGTTTCTGTTATTAAAGTTGTTCTCTCTATGTAATATTACTTCTTGTAGTTTGAAGATATCATCATCAACTACTCCACTGGAAATATAGTACATTCCATGGTTTTGATCATTGGCAGCCTCTAGCATTTTCTAAGTGTAGTCCTCTACATGTATATAGGAGAACCTCACAAACTTCAGTTTCAGGAGACTGGCTCAGAAATTTAAAGTCATGAAGTATTTAAGCTCAAGAGGTAGATTTAATATTGAAATGATGAGCAAGGACCAGGGCTTTGCAGCAAGTGAGTGTAGGATAGTGAGACACTATGGAGTTTAGGACTATTGTCTGGAAATGTCTGGAGTGGTGGAATAGTTAAACATATAAGCTTCAGAACTAAAAGACTCAGGGAGGGCGACGTCCTTTTTGTGGAGATCATTTGAAAGATTGACAACCAGTAGAGTTAAGAGAGCCAGTTCCTTACCAAGAACTGCACTTTGCTCAGCCTGCATGGGATTGCCTACCAGAGTTCACAGGCATGTGGAAATATCACCCTGCCTCATGTGGGCCCTCCCTATCTTTCCACCGGTCTACATGAGCAAGGATTATAGTACATGAGGTTCAAGTTCGTGAGGTTCCTCTGTGTATATCTTAAGCTTTCATTCTCTAGTGTATTGTAAACAAGTCCTTTGGTCATATTGTGACTAGCTGTTTATTTTACATTAGCAGGAGTAGCCATGTACATTGCATCCTCTGTGAATTATCTTTTCAGTGGAAACATAGCTTGTGACTGTGGAAATGAGATTTATGCCAAGATACAATAACCCATTCAGCAGCATTGCTACACTACCTGGATTAAGTGGATAATTTTTATATCAGTTTCTATTTTCTTCACCACTGCAGTGATAAAAGAAACTGTGTGTAATAAAACTTGTGTAGTATCAGTCTGCCCATATTTTCATGCATGTGAAGTGTCAAATGGTTAAATCCATGAAATTTAATCTTCATGAATGGCCAAATAATAATTTAAGTGATTGATATATTGCAATTTCATCTTCAGACCACGGCCCTGCTCAAATCTTTTACAATATTGCATAATAAATTACCTGTCCTTACTTGTGCAGAGGCCCAACTCATGGCACAACGGACAGAATAATCATATCGTATAACTTTGGCTCATCCAGTGTGGTATTTTTTTTTGCATATTATAATGATTAAAGAAGGAAACCCATTATTAAGTATGAACATCATAGACTTTTCATTCCAAACATCCATCCTTATGCAATTTTGTTTTTTGTTCTTGCAAGTCCCGCAGTTCGAGGTGGGGCTGCTGCCAGAGGAGCTCCAGCTGGACGAGGGGGTGCTAGAGTGAGTTTTACTTGACTAAATATTACATTTATGGGTGGGGGAGGTGGATGAGTTGATGGATGATATATGTCAGTCAGTGGGTCATTTCATGGTTTAGTTGCTGACCTTGATTGTAAAATGAGTGGATGGTTGAATCAGTGAGTGAACTATTGGATGCTTGGTTAAGAGGTAATTCATTTGGCCATTTCGTGGTTGGGTGGGTTGGTTGGTTGGTTAGTTGGTTGGTTGGTTGGCTGGCTGGCTGGCTGGCTGGCTGGCTGGCTGGCTGGTTGATTAATTGGTTGGTTGGTTGATTGGTTGGTTTTGAGAATAGTTGGCAAGGAGCTTTCCAGAAAGTTTGATGGTTAGCTGCCATCTTGTCTGGTGGGAAGGAATAGTTTGCTTACCCAAAAAGTTATCTGCCTGTTGCGAAATATTTTTGCATGCATTTGGAAACGTCAGGCTCATTCTTGGAGATGTTATCAATGTGTTGTGCATTCCAGAACATGACCAATTACCAATGGTACTTGCATTATCACTTCTATATTCTATTCTCTGCAGGGAGGAAAGGCTCCTGCCCAGTCATCGCCTGCACCAAAGAAAGAACCTGAACCACCAGCAGCACCTAAAGAAGGTGGGTTGATTTACTTGATAAATAACAGAATGTTTCCAGTTCTAATGATGAGAAATGTCATTAAGGAACAACAATTATCATGGTGATTTACTTATGATGTACCGTCGAGTCACATCATCAAAGTCTATTTAGACTTGTAAATTCAACAAAAGTGTCATGTGAAGTATATGACATGGCGTTCAGAAAAGAACTTGCAACAGTATGATAACCTGTTGTTCTGACAATAGTTTTCTCAGTTCGTATAGTAAAATGATAATTGGTGGAAACAAAAATTTTAAAACTTCAAATTCATTTATATTCCTCTGAAGTCATAAAGAAGTCAGGATGTTCTTCCGAGAGGACAACTATAGTTACTCCTCCCATTCAAAATGTCTTGAACACAGCTTAGCATTTTTTGCCCTCTTTATTTGTATCTTTTCCCTGTTAATGGCACACAGAAATCAGCACCTACAATTTCAGTGAGGTCAGTATTAAGAGACAGAGCCTACATGAGTAAACCCATCTTTATTTCAGAAGAGGCATCAGCCCCAGTGAAGACTGAGGCCCCAAAGAAAGTTGTCATCAAGAACCCCAAATCTTACCAGCCTCGTCTAGGACTAGCTCGGGTGCTGAGAGCAGCAAATGAGCCAAATGAGGCCAAGAAGTATTATGCTGAAGTTATGGATATGGCACCAGAGGTACATTCTGTGGTCCTATAGTATAGTGCACTCTTTGTAGCCTAGGTTTTTGGATTCACCAAGTTGAGGAATCTGTCACAGCTGTAAGTGCGACGAATTTCATAAGACTTTGTCATATAATTTCTTCACTTAACAGACTACAGTCTTCTTCTAAAGATGTTAAAATGTCATGTCTACATCACTCTTTATCTTTATTTGTTGTTAGGTGCTGTCTTTCTTATGGCTGAAATAAGGACAGCAATCCTTTGCTCATTCATGTTAGATTCTTAGTTTTGATACATGCATTCACACTTTGATTCTGTTTTAACCTTGAATAAATCACTGACAAAAGTCAGAAGTTATACAAGTGGATTGCTTGCTTTCACAGAGAAGGATGAACTGTGTTCAAAAGTCCTTAATCTTTTTTTTGTTTTGTTTTGTTGTTTTTTTTTTTGTTCTTTAATTACATCGTGATCCATATTTAATACTTTAGATAGATCTATATACGCATTCATGTTGTTATGAAATTAGGGGACTATGGAGAGCAGATAAATTATGTTTTTGAAACATACATTTCAAGTATTTCTGGATACTTTTCTTCTGAAAATGGTTTCACTCTAAGGCATTAATTTACCAGACCACTTGTGCTTTGGCAGGAATGAAATGCTGTCTTTTCTCAGATCCATGATGCTTACATAGAAAGTGCTGAGATGCTGAGCAAATCTGATCCATTGGAGGCTGTCAATGTGTACGCCAGGTTCCCAGTTTCTGAAAACCCAAACTTTGATGATGCCTATATATTTGGGGAAATTGTGCGCATCCTGATGAAAGCAGAGAAATTTGAGGATGAGAGATTAGCGAAAAACATGATTGCTTATGGGAAGGTGCTAGGAGCAGGTGAGGACAATTGTAGCAGATTAAAAGGTCATAGGTGTAAAAGACTGTGAACCTTGGTACTAGAAGTAATACACCTAACTATTCTGTATTCTGCCTTCTGCCTTCCGTTGTTTTGTCTTGAATTTAGTTTTGTCCTTCTTTGGAATGACTAAGACTGTAACACTACCCTCTGCCTCATCTTTCCTGTTTCCTTTCCTTTTCCTTCCTTTTTTCCTTCCTTTCTTTCTTTCTTTCTTTCTTTTTTTCTTTCTTTCTTTCTTTCCTTCACAGAGGCGTATATTCTTGTTGTGTTATAGTGGTAGTACTTTAATGTAGCTGAGCCGAAAAAGGGGATCATGATATGAAATCAAGCAGGTCAACCACATAAATTCGTAGAAAAATACACAAAAGGTAACTATACACATCAGTCCTCTTTATTTGTTTAACCCTTTTTTAAAAAAAAGAATGTGTATAGCAACGAAATACAATCTCCGATAGATCTTTTCAATCCACCCGATTCGCCAATCGTCCAACCTTTTTACGGAGTCTAATGCATTCATCTATGATGCCTTTCGGTGTGCTAAGTATTCTTTCGCCGCTGGTGCTTTGCCTGCCTGCCTATTTGTAAAATGGGGTGTTAGTCTTGTCATATATATAGCCATGTGAAATCAAGCAGGTCAACTACTGATGCTTCTACTTTATCATATATATAGCCAAGGCAAAATTGCACCAGATTTACGTAACACCAACAGACATAAGTGTGATCATGTGGTGCCAGCTGGACTGACCAGCCAGAGTGAAGCCAGGACAGAGAGAATCAGCAAATTCTTATTTACATTTTTGCATTCTTATGTATCTGCTGTTCCAAAGCTGGTGCACCTTTGTTTGTTTTGACTGATATTAAAATTGATCCCAAATGGTTGAGAACTGCCATTCAGCATTGTTTACGGAATTTTTTGCATGTCTCTCTGGTCCTTACTTGGAGTTAACCCCTCTTGTCAGTGTACACATGCAGAACAACTAATAGACACTGTATTGATTGAGAAGGTTAACTATTACACCACTCTGGAACACAGTTACTTCACAATACGCACAAACTGTCTTATTATCAGAAGTTATGTTTGCAGCTTGCTGTATGTTTTTGATATCACTTCTGATATTTTTCTGTTCACGCAGTTGTCTTGGACCGGTACACCAAGATTCTTGAGCAGAAAAACAAGAATGAACTCCTGAGGAAAGTGTATGCTGGGATCAACAACAAATCCGTTGATGACCCCGATATGCAAGCATTCTTCAAGTTCAAATTCTGGATATAAATTCTCCTTTATTGATGTTGAAAAATCAATTTACTAGTGTTGTAGTATCTATTCAAAATTGGCATTTTGTTTGTAACTTAGTTGATCAGTGAATTTTAGTACTGTGTTGTTGCATAAAAGCAGATCCATGAAAATCTTGCTCAGACTCTTACATCTCTTTTTCCCTACCTCCCCTCCCTAAACACACATACACCCACAGTGTTGCTATGTCATTTCACTATTCAGATAGACTTTGATATTAAGTATTTCTCAGTTGTTCGGACAATTTTTTCTGTGTGCTAAAGGCGTACTTAATATCGAGGTTCTACTGTAAATGCATTGCATTGCACTTTATTATGAAGGAATGTAAATATTTTGTTTATCTCCCTTACAGTACACTATTATGAGAAATAGAGCGGTGTTTGAAGATAGTTTTTCATGACAAGCAACAAAAAAATGTGATCGAATGGTGTCAGTATTATATGACTGTGTCCTGAGTAGAAAAACAAGGCTATTATTTGCTTATTGAACCTCTTGCAACACAGTTACAGAACTTAATAATTGCCTGCAGGTGTTATATTTTCCTGTTACCGTTGAGTGATGATAGTACTTCTGTCTTCCTGTGGTATACAGCTTTAGTATCGTAGTCCAAACTGCATAATGGTTTATGGAAGCTAGAGCAAATAGCATAAAATCTGTTATTAAAATATACTAGTTGGCTAATCAGCATTTTGACAGACATAATAAAGAGTGATGAGTGGCATTTGATGCATATTTTAATGAAATGTTTTAATATAACAAAGTATTAGTCTGCTAACCAGCATTATCTTTAGACAGACATAACAAAGCATGACAAGTGCCATGTATAATGAATGTCATAACTTAACAATAGCATTTACTGTGTTGGCAACAACAATATGTTTATACAAGCTGACTATGCAACAACCATAAAAACATTGCCTTATGGAGACCTATATAATATTTTGGCAATGTCTGGGTACATTGTTGAATGTTCATGCGTCCCATATGTTGTTTTAGATGGTACCTGTTTAATTATATGAGTAGCGCAACTGTGATATCTTGCAGTTTAAGGATAGATTTAATCTTCTATGTGGTCTCTTTTATTACTATTTTTATGAGTAGAAGCTTGAATGAAGTAATCTTATCATGCATGATTAGACTGTTTTCAAGCAGTTTCTGACATTCACAGTTTTGTAAAACAAGACACTGGTGACACTGCATACTTACAATTTATTTTCGTTAAAATGGGGTCTTTAAAGATATGGTAGGTATACTCCTTAGAATCTGTGAGAATTCTCCAGTATGCATGCAGAGAAGAAGAGAAAATATTTTATTGACATTAAGCACATCCAGCTCTGCAGATAGATGACATGCATTTTGTCATCACATCATATTGGGAAAGGCAAGATGTGAAAGTTTGGCAGCTATCCAGGTGTTGTATTATGAGTGTTTAGATTACATCTTAAGAGTTTGTGTGAGTGAATAACAGATGCATACATCAATTTACAAGAAACACTTTTGCCAGGGTAAAACCACAATGAAATCTCCAGTGTCTATAATTACAATATTAGGGAGTTGCCAACAGAAAAGTCTGGTTAAGTTCCCCAGCAGGTATGCTTTAACTTTGATCTTTATTTCCACAGCTGATTTTCCCAAGTCTTCATGAAAACATGCCATTTATATTCTTCCCAGTGTTTTTGGTTTTCATCTTCTCAAATATTTTATCTTAAGTTTTTCCATTTAATTTGGTGGTACTTTTATAGATTTAATTAATTCATTTTATGAGTATCTGTTGTGTGAAGAAATTATTGTGTGATTTGATGTTAGTTTTGAAGGAATTAAAACATCTTTCAGTACCACAATCTTGTTGATGTCATTTGTATGTGATGTAGATGTGGCAAAATTTGTGACTAACTGCAGTAATTTTTATCCCCTCGGGACCAACTAAACTGATCATTATAACTGTGGGAACAATTAAAACAGAATGTCATATACAGTACCTGGTACTCCTGACATACCCCATCTGCACTAAATTGTTTGTGTTAGTTGCTGTCAAAACACTTAGCAAAATCCAAGCAAGCATGTTAAAGATTATGTAATAAAAGTAAAGTAACCTCTTCACTAATATGACATACATGTACAACCTCACCCTTACCAGCAATACATCAGGATGCTCCAGCGGAGTGGTTGGTTTAGGCTTGGGCACAGCATTAGGTGGGAGAGTTTCAGGATATTGCTATCAGCACTTCAAAAGTATGAAATAGTGAAGGAGTTTCTCTATATCTTTACCTCTTTACACATCCCAGCATGGATCGATCAAATTTATTGTCATAATTATCTTTGACCAATCACCAAGATCAAGGTCGCTTTGGCAGAGGATGATCAAAGGGATTATTAAAAGCAGTGTTCATGCATTCAACTTTGTTTACACTTCACAAGGAGGCTTCTCAATCAAAAGTGATGATAGCTAGTCTTGCTGCACATGGCCAACTGTCCCAGGAAATATTATTTTATTTAGATTAGCAATTTTTTTTCCTATGAATATGAGCATGAATTTTTCTTTCCTTTAGGAATTAAATGACGATTATTATATCCATTTTCAGCATTCTTGAGTGATCACTATAAACCATGATACTTAAATAATTTGAGTAAACATTACATTCTCAGGGATTTTATCAATTAAACCAGGTGCCATATAAAATCTTGATTCTTTTATGAGAAGGCTGGACTTAACATGTATCAGAATACTCTAATTTCCTTATCAAAGTCACCTGTTTCTTGACAACTCCATTTGAAGGCAAATTTTTCGCTTCTTGAGGTGTTGCAATGTAGCGGAGTCAGCAATAAACGTCATAGCCAGTTGCCCTTTGTTGAGATGGTACCATGGAGATATATTACTTTATCACCAAAATCATCACTGAGGAGCAGATAAAGTTGACAGTTGTGAATGATCATGTTTTGGCCAATTTATGAAGCACACATTTCCAGATGTACATTGTATGAGAGAAGAATACCTTGTAGTCTGTTTCTGTAAATTTACGACACAGCTGGAGATACGGGGTATACTTTTTATATGCTAGGACTAACCATGTTCTACTGGTCCGAGAGAGCTGAAACTTCTCGAAGTGCTCTCCATTAGCATTGATGCACAACTGCATCCTCTTAAACCAAGAGACGAAGGAATGGCTCCACTACTCAGCAAGTATCCCCTCGATTATTGTGTTGAACATAAAAAAGCGCTTATTCGTTGTAACTGAATCCGTCCTCGGATGCCTTTGTGCCCATTCGTGGGAGGCCTTTGGTAAAGGCCTTTGGTAAACAGTTATTGATATACCAGAGGGCAGTAACAATCCTTTGTTCTTTTACAGGAATTGTTATAATATGGCCGCATTTTCCGGAAAAAAAACAAAACAACGCCACCATCATTTTACCAGTGCTCTGAGTTCGCTTAAATTTCACAGGTGGAGCATCTCCAGCACCCACCTAACACATGCTTTACCGCTTGCTTTCAGGATTGTAATTGTGCACCCATGTCTCGTCTCTAGTCATGACTTTGTACACAGACTTTGACCGGCTTTCATCATATTCTCTAAGCATGGCTTGACAAAACTCAACCTTAACCCTTTTCTGATCCTCAGTCAACATATAGGGTATCCACCGGGCATAGACCTTCCTCAGCTTTAAGTGTTCATGTAATATTTTATAGAAAGTAGTGGATGAAAAGCCAAGTTCCTCCTGTATTTCCTCATATGTTATTCTCCTGTCTCTATCCACCAACTTTCGCACAGCTTCTATGTTTTCATTTGCAGTTATAGAGACGGGTCTTCCAGGGGAGAGGTCTACTTTGGTGGTCTTTCTGGCACATGAAATTTCCTGATACCATTTGTAAACAGTTGATTCGGAAGGGGCAGACTCTCCAAATGTTGCTGTTAGCTGATCGAGACATTCCATAGCCGTAAAACCCCTTTTGTAGTCATACAAAATCACTGCTCAAAAATCACGAGCGTCTAGCTCCATTTTGATGTTCGAAGACGGTCTTACCTCACCTCACATTTCCGGTCTTAAAACAAGTCATTTTTGGTGAAAAATTATGAAAAATGTTTTCCGATTTTATAAAGCATTTACGCACACTTCTGCCAATTTTGAAGCCAATAGGACCAGTAGAAATAGGTTAGTCCGAGCATATAAAAGGGATACCTCGTATTTGCTCAGCATGTGAGCCAAAAGAAGGATTAATGTTCAGGGAGTCTGTGTTATTAAATGTACTGGTTTAGAAGTTTTAGTATGGATTTTAATACAAGCAAATGTGTTTATTTCCCTGCTTTGAATCTTTTATCAGTATTTGTTGTGATTATTCTTGGTGGTGAGGTCGGAGACTCGTATCAGTTGAGTAATGAGTTACTTTTCTATTTTGATTTATATCAGTGTGGGTAGTGGTAATTCTTTTATTTTTCTTCTCCCTCCCCCTCCCCCAAGACACACACACACACATCTCAAGAACTTTATTGATACTTGACTTCTTACAATACCATGAACAATCCAATGATATGTAATCAAGTAAGCAATTAGATAGATATAACTATTACTTAACAAACAATCTCCTCTTCCACACTCTAAATGATCCAATAATAGCACTAATGCCAATATAATTACACATATTTCTTACTTCTCTATTCGAGAAACCAAGCATTTTCAGCCCTGATGCTGTCTTCTTATGTACTGTCCCCAAAGACCCGACAATCAACACAACTATTTTACAGTTATATTCCTTGTCGTTTAGTTCTTTGTTAAGAGATATATATTTTAACATTTTTTCATGGAAACATAGGTCAATGAAGTAGTCAAATGGCACAGAAACTTCAATAATGAATGCTGTTTTTGTTCTTTCATCCATGATACATATGTCTGGCCTATTTGGGATGTTACTGTTACTTACTGGTATGCGTCTCTTATTGTATAGGATACAGCTCTCACTCTTAAGTTTAGCATGTAATAGGTCAAATACGTAATTCACAATTCTGTCATGCCTCTCTGAATACATTCCTCTAAATTGTTGACAGCCATTTAAAATATGAGAATTTGTGTCATTAGGATTGTTACATAGTGCACATGCCTTATCAAAGCTCTCAGGATAATACGTGTTTAAAATAGCATTGGTTTCTAAGAGCTGCAGTCTGCCCTTCATAGCGAATTTGATTACTGCATCGCTTATGTCTGGTGTGAGCAGTTTCTTTAATCACTCTACCTTGCGGCTTCAGAGAATACCAATGATTAATTTCTTCCTTAATTTTATTATGTTTAATAGACTGTGCAATATATTTAGTGTCTGCAGTACTAATGGCTACCTCCTCATCCTCAGGGATAATTAATTTATAGGTATCATTCTGTTGATGGTAAATTAGTTCATAACTAAGTTTTCTACACAGTCCATTGAGTTCAACAAAATCTGATTTGCCCCAGTCTACTTTCGAATGTTTATTTAAGATGTAATTGTAACCCACTTCATAGCCCCCGAAATGCTTTTCACTGTCGAAGTCTCTATTCACCTTTCTCTTCTTCATGTGCAGAGCGAATGCATCTCGGGCCGTAGCTCGAGCTTGCTCGTCGTCGTTGTTGAGGGTTGACAGCAAGAAAGTGATACGTTTGGTGTGGTACATCGCTGCTGGTTTGATGATACCTAGCCCGCCTTCTGCCTTTGGTGTGAACATAAAGGCTCGTGTTGACGAACTGTTGAGCCCAAACAGATCCCTCACGTTTCGTGCTATTTCGCTCTCGATGTCGTTGAGAGCGGTGTCGGGGATAGTGTTGTTAGAGAAGAAAAAGCTCAGTTTTGGGAGAAGCATGATGTTAATCGCTTGTTTTTGTGTTGAGTGGCAGCGGAGCCTGATGAATGCGCTCCAGATTGTCCTTGAAGTCCTGCATGATGTCGCTGATTTGTTCCTTCATGGCAGTGCCGCTCAGACTGATGCTGTGACCCAAGTAGGTGTAGGGTTTGTCCTTGCCATATTTCGGGATGATGTCTCCTTGTATTTCTAACTGAATGCTCTTAGTGCCGTCTGTTTTACTCCGATTGTTTCCAGTACGTTGGCCATGAAGAGTTCCACATTTCTTGTGTTTGACTGCCATGCCTGTGTAGTTCATAAAGGCTTCTGTCTTGGCTACCATATCTTTCATGTCTTTCTCGCTTGTCGTGCACATATAGACATCGTCCATGTATCCTTGACAGGGGTTAGGTAAGTGGACAGGGCCGAAAGGGGCATTTATCCATCTGATCCAAGCATCCATAGCCTGGATAAATACTATCGCAGACCAGGGGCATCCTTGGATAATTCCCCGTCCCCTACTCAGACGTGGAGTAAGTGCTTTTCCAGCTTGGACTTGATACACACACACACACACACACACACACACACACACACACACACACACACACACACACACACACACACACACACACACACACACACACACACACA